>WPDF01000296.1:0-118499 GCA_019137265.1 Neonectria coccinea
TGACTGGAGTTCATACGTGTTCTCTTCCCGTCTTTTCCTCTCCCCGCGAACCGGATATCCTCATACCATCTGTTTGCCCTTCTGCTCCGTGCCGCTTCTTGCCCTCGTCCCATCCGTCCCGCTGTTGAACTGCCCCCCCCCCCCCCTCCTTTGCTGCCCCGTCACACCACACTCAGCCTGACGTCAGTGAGAGTGAGCAGTTAAGCGCCCAGGCTCTTTTCTCGCACACCGGCAGCACCTGGAAAAGGCATCTCAACCACCAGCCTCTTTGCGGGATTATTACTCAAGCCGCCCAAGTCACCATGCAAATCACGCGGGCCATCTCTGTAACCAACTTCATGGTGGCCAGCTCCGCGCTGTGTTTCCAGGTGTTCGTGCTATACCCGTGGCACAAGGAGCTGGACAACGGGTTCGAGGACCTCAAGAAGGAGCACCTCAAGGTCCTCGACGCCGTGGGCACCAAGCTGAGCGACCAAGAAAAGTCGACCTTGTCCGCCAAGCTGAACGAGCTGAAGAGTAAAAGCTCCAGCCGGTGGTGGTGGTCCTGAATCCCCTCACCAACTCGCCTTGGACCCGATGGCCTTGGTTTGAAGAACGCCCTCGAAACGGTTCGCTTCCCTCTTTGATGGTATACCGCACGCTTTTGCAACGAAGTTAGCTAATCTTAGGCTTGAGATTATTCAGGCAACGAAACATGAGCAGCAATGCCCAGAGCAGGTGGACAGTCATGCAGCTGGCACTCGAGACATGTCGCTTCTCACGACAGGTGTCAAGCTAGACCGTTATCCACAACACCTTGTACTATTCTCTTTCACTGACATTCAATACGACTAAGATAATAACATGGAATTATATACTCATGTTGCATTCATCTTCGCTTGGCAATGTTCTGCCCGATCCAGTCTGGACATCTTCACTTCGGCTTCAAAGAAGCCGCCTGTTGACTAGCCACCTTTCCTAGAAGACTGATCAACCTCGTATGAAGTGCCCTGTGATGTTCTATATATATCCCATCGCCAAGGCGTAACGCATCTTCACTTAATGTCCGAGCTAGTCGAGAAGCGTCCCAAATGGGAAGTCCTTAGGCACGGAACACGCCATGGACAAGGGCCCCAGTATCTACTAGCTCGGCCTCTGGACGTCAAGCCCATCTAGATGCTGCGTGGTATGAGCCGTGTGAAAGCAGCTTCACTCGGCTGCTTGGTTGGAGCGGGCCATTTTGTCACAGTATAATCCCTAAGCAGGCAGCGCAATAAACCTCCAGCTTTGCTCGAACAAATCAGGAACCAAGGAAGATGGAGAACACACGGAACATATGCGCGGGAGTCAAGCATCATGAAGTGGGGCAGTTCATGTCACTCCGATCGTCTGCATCTTAGACCGGACCATCCTCGATCCGAGGGTGTAATTATACTTGTGCCGTGAGCTAAAGTTGACTTCATCCGACTCCCGCCACAGCACCCTTGCACTTCCCCAGAAAGCTAGACCACTCTATGAGCCTTTATATGTTACAGTACTCAAGATAATCAGCTCTCTGTTCATCTTTGCCCGTAACTTCCCCTCGATTCCATCTCTGCACCCTCAAGTCTCTGACTGTTTATTGCTTGTCACTACTTCGAGGACTGACTAGCCACGCGTGCTATGTTTGACCAAGGTTTCTGTGACCGTGCTATTGGGAGGTCCATGAGTTTGACTGTGTTACACACGGGGTTTGAGAACTATTTTCGGTTAAGCCCACCTATGTCTATAAAACTGTTGCCAGGGAGACTCCAGTTACGATGTTCCTTATTCCCGTGACTTGTCCACTTGGCGTGCACCAGCAAACGTGTGCGTTTCATGCAGTTCCTGTTCTATTTGCATTCAGGCTTTGGAGAGCCTTTTCGCCTAAGCCTTGAAAACAGTACAATATATTGTTATTCATATAAGAAGAATGAACAGCGTATATATGTGTATGTGCAGTGTAGTATTAATAGCAGTAGATATGAAGCCCCCGAAATAACTAAGGCAAAAGAGTCCGCCATTAGAGGGAGTTTAAATCAGACTTAATACTCATTCAGGCTGTTCTTCATAAATTGTACACATGATGAAAAAAAGGTACTGTATTATACGGCTTCTACATAGATGATACTCTGCTCAGATGCTTATATATCAGGAGTGGTAGTATTTATACGTGTCTCCGTTCGGATTGAGTCGTTTCACAGCATCACGCAGCAATCCTTGCCACTCGAAGTCGCCTCTACCCACTTTATCCCCAGGGCCATAAGCACCACAAGACTAGCGAGGGGGTGGTTTATTCAATATTATCTTCATAAACCTCAGATTGGATTTTTACTGGATAATATTTCATACATTTCTAGGCTGTAACTTCTTGGCGCATATCTTAATCCACGATGCATTTGCGGCTGATGCAGGCATCCATTGCTGCCTGGTTTCCCTCTCAGCCCATGATGGCATCACAATTTTCGATCCCATGCTGCGCCTCTTCAAAAGGTATATAATACCACACTGGCCCTCGTCGAATGTGTTGTTTCTCTTCTTCCCTATTAACACTTCCTGCTTCCGAGTTTCCCAGCTCAAGAATTGGGAGCTCGATACGGAAGTGGGCAAAGGTGTCTCCCGGGCCATGGGGGGCGTAATTTTTGATCTCAAACACATGTTCATTGTGTTGCTTTGCTATATGCTGGGCCACGAAGAAGGTGATTGTTGATGAAGTGTGATGCGTCTTCGTTTAGTATCCTGCCTTGGTACGCTGGGCGCTGGAGGTAGACCTTGGGAAGCGAGTATGCTATGGCACTTCTTATACGAGGCAATTGGGTTTCTCTTCCTATGATCTTATGGACTGGGACACGCTTCTGTCGAGGGAAATGGAGCGTTTCACTACGGAGCTGTAGTGGAAGCGGTGGCATGGGCGCTAGGAGATCTTGAACACTTGACTTTCTCGTTCAAAATAAATAAGTAGTCAAATGGACAATTCATAAGAATTAATTTCAGAATCTACTAACTGGAGCCCGCAACTCTGTACTTAGAATGGCTCAGTACGGTGCTTGCTCTGTCTAACCCTTGAGACCATTGGCCATTGACGACCCAGCAGCGACGCCTAAAACACAACGCCTTGCATCGAGTCGAGATTCTTCAGCTTGATGCTCTTAATCATCATGAAAAACACAATACCGAGGCCCATGATAGCTGTGCCGGCAATCAACATGTTCCCCTGCGCTACCGCGTAACCATGGATGATAGCGTCGCGTGTCGCTGAACCAACAGGGTAGCTCAGTTGGATGTCCAGAGACTCGTAGATTTCGTACCACTTCGACTTCGTAGACTCTGGGGGGTATTCTTGTAGTTTTCTCGGTAAAGTATTCGTCCAGATGGCGCCGGAGATGCTGTTGCCCACGGCGCCACGCATGTTACCGAAGAGGCTGAGCAAGGCGAGCATGGCTGCGTAGTCCTCGTATTTGGATTCTGCCATGACAGAAATCTGCGAGAGCAGGATAATTGCGCCACCCCCAAGACTCATGAAGATTTCGCACATGAAGATGAAGTCAACACTCTTGCCGGGCGATCGGAAGTAGATCATAAGTCCCACAGCCAGCATGTACAACGGTACGGCACACAGCAGAATCCACTTGAAGCGGCCGGTGTAGCGCATGAGGAACCCAACACCGAAGAGCCAAACCGCCGAGACCATGTCGAATATCGAGTTGATGTAGCCCACTTCTGTGAGCGATGTCTCATAGACAACCTGCAAGTAAGAGGTAAAGTAGCTGTTCCAACAGTAATAGGCAACTTGGTAGATCATGTCCATCAGACAGGCACCAATTACCGTACGGTTGGTCCATAGATGATAGGGGATGAACAGCTTAGGCGCGAAGAAACGCTCGTAGACGGTAAACACTATGACCAGGACGCCGCCGAGGACAATCATGGTGATGATGGAAGCGGACCGCCATTGTTCGGGTTGCGATATGGCGAGGATAAGTGGAAGTAGTAATAGAGAGAAGCCTGCAATAAGTAGAAGTATTCCAATTACTGCAATAAAGGCCGGCAATTAGCTGTTGTTCTGATCTTGGTATCGAGGCAACATTTACCGTCAAATTCCACAAAGTAATACCTGAAGCCTTCCATCCAGCTTCGAGTTGAGGCCGTCTTTTCCACAACATGGTTCTTCATTGCCTTACTCCTTGCTAGATTCCATGTAGCAATGAGTGGTGTTGCAACAACTGGTGATATTATCGCGACTGTGCCGTAAGCCCATCGCCAGCTTGATCATACCATGAGATAAGATAATCTCATGGAATTGCTCTTAAGTGGCGTACGGAATATAAGGAACGCGTGGGTGCCCGGAGTCCGGGTCCCGCGCACGCCGCTCCGTTGGCGTATCTGAGATCGGGTTCCTGATTTCCCATGCCGTCAATCACTGATGAATGCCCAAACTATGATATGATAGCCATCAGTTCATATAGTGAAACTCTGATTTTCGTAAAGAGACTCATCTCTATTCGGGTTTCAAACCTGATTGATGACCTGCTTTTTCTTTTTGTCTCCAAGCAACTTAGCAGGTGTATACTACAATTCAACCGTTCTTCGTCGTAAACGTTACGGCTAACCGGCAGCCGTTGAGGCCCACTCAGAGCTCACCTAGCCGAAGGAGCGAATAGAAAGGCAGCAAAAAGAACCTTCGTATGTTTGTTTCTCATGGCCAACAACCCGCGGGAAAAGAGTGGCCGATATGGAGTTTCTATGGGGTTAACAGCAGCAGCAGCGTCATTTGACGCATTGATTAGAGCCGTAGTCGGAGAACGACGCTTCCACAGTTACCAGGGGTGATTATTTGTCACAGATTTATCACAGGAATATGTGAGGAAGAAAAGTGCTCATAGAATGCATGGTTTAAAACTATCAATCCATGAGTCCCAACAAATCTCGTTGTATGACGTGTCGATCTCCGTGTGTCTTCAACCAACCAATTTCTATTGGTGTGCTGTCTACAAACAAGATCGAATAGCGGTGTTATACACGTTCCTTTCATGGCGCCTCTTGAATTTGCTCACCCAATCAGCAGTTGCTGAACATCCGCATAACCCTTTTTAATAGTAACAAGCTGCTTTTTGTATCATGAAACCAAGCCGGCAAGTCACGGATAAAGAAAATTCCACATTCGTACTGTTCAGCCTTGTGTCGTTAGAGCTTTGCATTATCGAGAAATCTCGAGAGCTGAAGAAACTCGGTCGCGTTCTCTCCATCTGGCATTTGCTTCTTTGCTTACTCGAGAGATACGATCCATTGCTCAGATACTTGGTCAATCGTTGTCGCCTCCCAATCTTTTTTAATTCGGCCTCCCACGCCTCTAGATCTTCGTTAGCGCTGGATGAGGTTTCATGTATGAATGGGCCGGCCTTTTCAAGTGTGAGGAAGTGCATATATTTATGGTTGGGTATGGCTGTGTTGGCTCTTTGGCTCTGCATGACATTGTAGCCAGGAGCGCAATTGAATCCTCGTTCTTCTGGAAGGCTGGATCTTCTACTAGCGAAGTGCTATATAATACATAGAGATTTTACTTCGGGAGACCGTATTTGGGATAGAGTGGGATGTCCCGTTCTAGTGAAGTGACCTAGCTAGGCAACCACATGAGGTCTCCAACAGAGTCAACAACCACGTCCGAACCTTGCATCGACAAACTCAATTACATCTCGGCCAAGTTAGATCGGCGTGGAGAAGTTTGTGGTGGGTGAGGTCGCTTGTCCAGCCTCCTAAACCAAGTGGCCGAGGAGGGCGGTAGACACGTCGTAGGTGGCGAAGAGAGTTGGTGGCACATTCGCCTTGTCCTTTTTGATGGCCAGTACAGCAGCCATTTCATTCGTCAGCGTCTTCTTGTTCTCCAAATCTTTCTATCGTATCCCGAGCTATGATCAGGTACCCAAGTCTTCGTGACAGCCCTTAACGGCAGTCCATCCCACCACACGGGTACCCTCCCAGTAGCATCCAACCAAGCCTTAGCCCCCAGGACAACGCAGTCTAGTTCCAAACAAGACTCTCGCACGGTCTGTCTAATTGTGACCTCGAGTTGTTTGGTCGAGAATACCCCAGCCGGCGCCGCGGGAGCATCGAGGTTCGCTTAGGGTGAAGGCTTGTTCGGCAGCTTTCCAATACGTTTATATAGTTGCCCCACGGCCATCCCTAGTCTGCCCAGCATGATTGCAACTATTCTTCGTAACCAAATGAGCGAAACCTATGAGTGAAGGGACATGTAGCTCTCCTGCCCGTGATTTACCCACGGTTTGAGGACGGGAGGTTCTCGTTTTACTATGAGAGTTCCATTTGAATGGATTAACTGTGGCAATGCACGAAACTTGGACTCTGGAGTAGCGAGATTATTTGATTTGCGATGAATTAGGTAGCGCGCTGAGCATTCGAATTCATTTTAACGATGTTAACCAGGTGTTGGAGGCCGTCGGAAAACGTATGGGGTGCTTGATACCAGCCCAGGTACTGAGAGATCAGTGTGATGCAGAGGCATCGAAACATGATAGGCTAGCTCTTTAAATAATCCAACGGAGCTAAAATGAATCGTCTATAGAGGCAGGGAATTCAAGTAAGGTTGAAGACATAATGAATCACGTACTAAGCATAAAACTCAGGGAGCTGGTCGAGTCTACATTTCGACTACAAATCAAGTCATAGGGCCCTTTCGGATGAGAGAGCAGATTGTCTAAGATATTCTGCATCGTGGCATGGCTCACGCCATGGTTGTAATGTCCTGCTATGATTGATCAACCCTTGCTTTCTCTCAAAGTACATCGTAGCAATCGCGAGATGTGATTCATTTTCGACGCAAGCCCAGAAATAAAGCATGTCAAGCGAGTCCATGCAACACGAAGTGGTATTTCCTATGACATTGCTACTTTCCCGGTCGGGAGTAATTCAAAGGTCGACCGACGTATCTGCTATTCCGCTCCTCATGACCAGCCAACATTCCAACGAATTGCGCAAGACACCAGTCTACGTAGGCTGCACCGACACCCTTAATCAAATCTAGGCATGCACTCTACAACTGGTCTTGGGCTTTAGATAGTCTCGTCGTAGAGTGGTTCAAAGAAGAGAACTTGAAAATTGAGGGTTGGAAAAACAACGACACTGTTTAGGACAAGAAGATACGGAATTGTGGTCTGGTTGACTTGGACGTAGCACACTACCCAGTTCAGTCCTTGGTGTTTTGTACAAGGTTGCGATTGGAGCCGATGTGAAGCTCAGAGAGATACCAATTCCTCAAGAGAAGTTCAGGAGAGCCCCGTCAATGAATAGGGGATTGAAGACTTAGAATCAGGATCACGCCCAGCCGGCGCCTACAGGGCATATTGCCGCGGGCCGCTGTTCAAGTCCATAAGTGTGGCTCAGCAAGTAATCTACGACACTTGACAACCAAGAAACAAAGAAAAGAGAAATAAGTTAAATGCTTGCATCTCAAACCCACAATTCTAAGACGCCGTGTCGCTGTCGTTTAAGGTACATCGTCAAGCGTTGATGGAGAAACCTGACGAGGGCGCGAGTCATGCGTCGCATGGTCTATTAGGTAGTGTTAACGGAAGTTTGGATCGCGTACCTAGTTCCCGTAGCGGAGTGGTTACCGCGTGACTCTTATAATTCAATGATCGGTTGATTTATGGTGTAATGTCAAGGTCCGGGGTTCGAAACCCCGCGGGAACACACGTTCTTTTTTTGCCATTCTGACGAATTAATAGTACTTCGTTCTTTGATCAGTTCTTTGAGCGACTAGTACTTTTGCGCTGTTGAAGTTGGTCTCCGTGGTCGATGACGCTCGTACGCGCTGGCTGCTAGCTGTCTGCTTAGGTCCTCGGATCAGATTTCCACCTAATTGACAGTTCAAATATGAGAACCAACCAAGGTTAACAACACTCACCTCATATAGCAGCACACAGTTAGTGCCTTCAAATATAACTTGCTATAATTTCTATGTGAAACTCCATCTACTGGCAGATATCATCGAACAGCTTTTTTTATATCATCCATCCATCCATCCATTCATATACATCCGTAAAATGATCCACTCCCAAAAAACACCTTTCAATGAACGACCCTATCCCATCAACATACCTAGCCAACCCACTTGCGCGCATTCAGAAACAGCTGGAACCAAGGTCCAAAATGACCCCACTCCGCAAGCTGATCTTCGGGTTTCCACGATCCGACATCAGCCATGATAGTTCGTTCCGGATGAGGCATCATGGCCACAACACGGCCATCCTTGCTCTTCACGCCGGCAATACCCTGAGGGCTACCGTTGGGGTTGGCGGGGTACTTCTCCGTGACATGTCCGTAGTTGTCGACATAGCGGAGGGGAAGAAGTTCCTCGTCATTGACAGATTGCAGGTCACTATCCGAGGAGAACTCGGCTCGGCCTTCACCGTGGGATACGACGATCGGGAGCGAGGAACCGCTCATACCGGAGAAGAAGACAGAGTTAGCTGCCTTGTCATGGACAGTCACCATGGTGTATCTGCCCTCGAATTGCGAGCTCGCGTTCTCAACTTTATCACAGAGTCAGTATTTGGTCATTGATGCTGCAACAAGTGAGAATAGAGACGTACCAAAGGTGGGCCAGTGTTCAGCTCCAGGAATCAACTCCTTGACTATAACACTCGCAGTTAGCGATTGTTCTTGTAACGAAAGGCTTGGGGAAAATCGTACGTCTGGTAAGCATCTGGCAACCGTTGCAGACACCGAACGAGAATGTGTCAGGTCGCTTGAAGAAGGCCTCGAAGGTCCTTCGTGCGCCATCGTGCATAAGGATGGACTGAGCCCATCCATTGCCGGCACCAAGAACATCACTAAAAGGCAACTGTCAATGCTTGCGACTTGCATCGAATGAGGCGTCTCGATCATATCTTACCCGTATGAGAAGCCACCACAAGCAGCCAAGCCACGGAAACCATCCAAGGAAAATCCGTCCAGGATATCGGACATGTGGACATCCACAGCATCGAAGCCCGCAGCTCGGAAAGCAAAGGCCATTTCGGCGTGGCCGTTGACACCCTGCTCTCTCAGAATAGCGACTGTTTTCGCACGCGTTAGCGAAGGTTGATCGACTGAATTACTAGAAATCGCTTACCTCTAGGCTTGAAGACAAGACTCTTTAGGCTAGTCATAGCCGGTAGGCTGACATCTGCAGGGTCAAACTTCAACTTGAAATGAAGACCGGGGTCCTTTAGGTCGCTGATGGAATCGAATTCGGATTGGGCGCAAGCTGGGTCGTCACGAAGCTTCTGCATTTCGTAGGATGTGCTCGACCACCATTGCTGCATCTGGACTCGGTCGAGGTCAACGACCGTCTTAGTCTTATACTTGACAAGAAGAGACTGCTTAGACGTAGGTCTGACGTAGCCGATCGTCCTTATCAAGCCATGAGGAGGACCGCAAGTAGCGAAGCATCGTTTGAATCTGATTTCGTCGCCTCGGCGAATCTGGAACACGGCGCCGAGCTCTTCGTTGAACAGAGTATCGAGAACCTTGTCGTCGGACTCGGCAACGTTATCGAGCGAGATTTCAGCACCACATCGACCGGCAAACATCATCTCGGCGACGGTAGTAAGCAGACCACCATCTGAGCGATCGTGGTAGGCAAGGACAACGTCCTCCTATTGAAGCATGTGTTAGTAGTTTGTTTTCTTGCAGCGCCGAATAAAAATACCTGGTGCAATTGCCACAGAGCGTCGAAGAAGTCGCGGACCAACTCAGTATCCCTGACGTCAGGAACCTCGTTTCCAATTTGGCCAAGACACTGAGCCAAGGCAGAGCCACCCATAGCCTTGAAACCTTGTGCAAGGTCAACGAAGACGAGAAGACTGTCGCCGACCTCTTCGACTCGTCGGAGTTGGGGAGTCCAAGTGCTACGCACATCCTCAACCAAACTGAAAGCAGAGATGACCAGAGAAACAGGAGCAGTGACGGTCTTAGAATTCGAGGTCTCCTTGTCCTTCCAAGAGGCCTTCATAGAGAGCGAGTCCTTGCCGACGGGAATGGAGATGCCAAGCTGAGGGCAAAGCTCCAGACCGATAGCCTCAACCGCTTCGTATAGCGCTGCGCCCTCTCCAGGGTGACCAACAGCAGCCATCCAGTTAGCTGAGAGCTTGACACGCTTCAAGTCTCCATTAACAGGTCCGGGCTTGATGTCAGCAGCACCGAGGTTCATCAGACTCTCGGCGACGGCCATTCGCGCTGAGGCAGCAGCGGACACCAGAGCAAGAGTTGGCTTCTCTCCCCTATAAAGTAGTTAGACACTGCTGTGTATGCAAGTAGCACTCGGGGTTGCTTACATAGCCATAGCCTCTCCACGACGAGTCTTCTCATCGAGGCCGAAGCTGGTCAGGGTGACGGCAACGTCCGCAACGGGAGTCTGCCAAGGACCGACAAGTTGATCTCGAACTGACAGCCCGCCAACGGTACGATCGCCGATGGTGATGAGGAAGCTCTTGGAACCAACTGAGGGAAGGTTGAATACAAGCTCGGTGGCCTTAGTGACCATCTCGTTGAGATTGGATGCGCCACACTGTTCCGTGAGGCTCTTCACTGCATCAAAGGGCCGCAGATTCTTCTGAACTGTCTGAACATCCTTGGAAATTCTTCGGCCAGGAGGGAAGAGAACCTCCATGGGGAGGTTGATAGGGTCGAGTGGGGGCTGGGTGGTTGGCTCGCGATCAGTCAAGATAAGCTTAGCAGCACCGTCTTCAGCATGGGAAACAGCAGTTCCAACAACTGAGAAACCACAGCGTTCTCTTCGGCAGATGTTAGTGAAACGGTTGAGGCCATCTCGGTTGACAAGAAGAACTAGAGTTGAGATGTTAGCAACAGAGAGATGTGAGCATTTGAGGTGAATGATACATACCGTATCGCTCTTGCGCCTCGTTACACCAAATCTATACACAAGGTCGTTAGTCTTAAACTCCTGCATATTTTCAGTAGTACGTACCTGAAGAGGAGACATAGAGTTGTCGGCGCTTTCGACTTGTCGAAGCTCGAATTTGCCGCCAAACCCAGCGTCCTTTACAAGCTCTGTGTGCTATTAGTACTGTTGTTTTTGATCAGTCACATGTTACTCACCAGGAAGCGCGTTGGAGAGTCCGCCAGCGCCCACGTCGTGGATGAAGGCGATTGGGCTCTCGGGACCCAAAGCAACGCAGGTGTTGATGACCATCTGGGCGCGTCTCTCCTGCTCGGGGTTTCCACGCTGAACACTGTCGAAGTCTAGGTCCGCGGTAGCCTCGGTTCCAGTATTGGATGAGGCAGCACCACCTCCAAGTCCGATCAGCATAGCAGGACCTCCAAGAACAATAACCTATATGGAGGAGGTTAGTTATGTAATGACAAACAAGGAGTTTAGATAAGGAAAATCAACAATGTCAAGTCAACTTTCTTATGAACCAACTTAAGAAAAAGGATCTTACGTGGGCTCCATCTTCTACATGGGCGTCTTCCTTGAGGGCATGCTGAGGTCGAACACTGCCAATACCACCAGCAATCTGTGAAATTCCGATTAGCAAATTTGCTTCATACGTCTTCATAAAACGCTATTTTCACTGGGATAAACACTAGTATCGCAAACCTACCATAATTGGCTTGTGGTAACCACGGTACTCGGGAGCCTCGGAGTCAGCTTCATTGGTGAGAAGGGTTCGGAAAGTGCCAGTCAGGGCAGGACGACCAAACTCGTTGTTGAATCGTGCGGAGCCAATAGGTGCCTCAAGCATGATGTCAAGACTGGAAGCATAGTGTGCTGGACGCCCGATATCAACCTCCCAGGGCTGTTTCTTGCCAGGGATCAACAGATCAGAGACCCAGAAACCGCAGAGACCGGCCTTGGGCGAGGAGCCTCTTCCGACAGCACCCTCATCACGAATTTCGCCTCCGCTTCCAGTCGCAGCACCGGGGAAAGGAGAGATTGCAGTCGGGTGATTGTGTGTCTCAACCTTGATCAAAGGCTGAACTACCTCCTTCGTGAGCTTCCAGCTGCCGGTGGAGTAGTCCGGAGCCCAGTAGTTGCCCTCATCGCCATCCATACTACCATGCCAAAGTCAGTAATGACCTACTAAAACATGATGTATTCCGAGTCGATCCGTAGCCTTACAGTTCACCGAAAATAGGCAAGAAATTAGGCGGGACTTACACGGCTGCGTTGTCGGAGTAGGCGCTAATAACGTAATCGGGGTTCTTCTTGTGGGTGTTCTTGATCATTCCAAAAAGGCTGTTCGGCTTGTTCACGCCATCGATAGTCCAGGATGCGTTGAAAACGTGGTGTCTGCAATGCTCTGAGTTGACTTGAGCAAACATGAACAGCTCAACATCGTTCTGTATCACGGGTCAACCATTGGTTCCAGGATTTGGAAAGTGACTCATACGGGCGATCGTCCAAGAGCGGTATATTGCTTGACCAGGTACTCCATGTTTGGCTTGTCAAGACCAAGTCCGGTATTTTTGTTGTGCTCTTCGAGAGCAGCCAGGGGATCGCGTCCATCAGAAAAGATATCAACAACAACCAGAGGGCTTCGGGTGCCGTGAGCGAACATGGCGTCAAGAACGGGAGGAGAGGTGCTGAACAGCTCGGTCATGCGGTCATAAATGACATCTCGGAAGGCCAAATCCTGCTCTCCCTTGTATTCCTCCTCGAATTCGATGCGGACGACTCGGCCTCGTTCGATGCGGTTCACGGTGTTCAGCCCGCAAACGAGGGCAATACTGGAGGCCTTGGAGCTCCATGGCGACTGGTTGCGGGGGGTTATGAAGACTTCGGCCGTCTTCTCATCAGTTCCGGTCGAGGCAGTGATCGTGGGTTGGTCAATGGCTTGGAGAATTTGCTTGACCTTGCTGAGGACGGCCGTATCCTCGGTCTCGAGATCGACGTAGTACTGCCATGAGCCGGAGAGGTTGGCAACCTTGGCAGCGCCCTGATCGTTAATTCGCTGCACGAGCTTCTGCAGCTCCGAGGCCGTGAAGCACGACTCGCCGACCAGAACCTGGTGCATGGTGAAAGAATGCTGCGCTGCGCGTCGGCTTCAAAGCAAATTGCGCTTTGACGTCGTCGTCGTCGTCTCGGTTGCGGGGTGAAAAAAAAAGCCCATGACCGCGGGGTCCTTCTCCAGCCGCAATTGGAAGTGGGGATGGATTTCCGGACTCGGAATAACCTTGCTCCAGGCCAACCTCCCCATACTAAATAGCCTAAGGTTCATTTTATATTATTATTATTATTATTATTATTATTATTATTATTAAGCTTTTAATATCTTAGTTATTTTTAATACTTTATTTAATTCTTATAAACATAATAATAACTCGAATTAAATAATTTATTTACGTTATAACTTTGAATATCTATATATAATTTCCTCCAGAAATTCCCCTATAAATTCCCCTATAAATACAAGGCCCGGGACATCGTTACGACGGACCCCCGGAGGTGACCCAAACGCCGTTCCGAATGCGGGCCTCATCTCGCCTAGCCGTATAAGTAAATCCAAGCAACCCTCCTTTCCATCCTACAACATTCCCCGCCACCCAGCATGCCTCGCGCTTGCGATTCGTGCTCGGTCAGGAAGATCAAATGTAACGGCAAGTCCCCATGCGACGCCTGTCTCGTCGCAGACCTGCCGTGCTCACACGCACGGAAACGCAAGAAGCCGGGGCCGAAAGGACCGAGAAAACGGATCAAGGACGTTATCCAGCAGATGCAGACAGCCTCCAGTGAGCTGGACACACCAGAGCCATGCGACCCCAGACTCGAAACAGGCGCGCCTGGGCCAAGTCCGACCACGTCTGGTTCCCCCAACAATCCCCGCGACAATAGCGCCATCAGCTTGTACGAGCCACAAAGCCCAGGCGCTCATCAATCCGGTCGGATACCGCTGTCAACATTCAAGTATTATTTGGACATATTTCAGAGCCATCTCCACGTCGTATGGCCCGTGGTAGACTGCGACGCGCTCAATTTCCGTCTCCAGGATGCCAGCGACCGAGTCGGCTATGGACTCGCCGCGGCGATTTGCGGCGCCACAATAGCCCAGCTCCATCTCCCCGTCAATGAGAGTGTACATTCTCACCATTCGATGGCTCTCGAAGCCGAAAGCGCCCGATTTTTGCTCGACTATTCAACGCACGAGACCATCGACGCCTTGCTTACATGCTTCTTCATGCATGTGTTTTACTCCAATACGGGCAAGATCACTAAGTCTACACTTTTACTACGTGAGGCGATCGCTTACTCTCACATTTTGGGCCTTCACCAAGACATGTTTTACGCCAACCTGGATCCGGACACAACGCAGTACCATCTTCGCATCGCGTGGATCTTGTTCATCACTGATAGGTTAGCTCCTCTCTTAACGTCCGTCGACATGCCGCTGACTGATGCACAGGGCCCATTCACTGCAGCACGACTTACCACCCACCTTCAAGCTTAGTCCGACACTGCCTGAGCTCCAGCCACAGGAAGATGCCGGGCTTAGCACAGCCTTTTGCAGTTTATGTGGACTCTTTCAATCTTTCCAAGATGCCTGCCCCCCAGATATGCGATCCGAAGGGGGTGGCCACTTGCTTGGAAACATAAGCTCTCAGCTATGCCGAACACACCCATTTCCACTTTGCGAGAATGAGGTGCAGCGTGCCGACCTTGTCGTGACCGACTCTTGGCTGCGCGTCGTCTTGTGGAAGGTCGCGATTCCATACGTTGATTCCACGACGGATCCGAACGATCAAGGACTCAGCGTGTCGTTCCCAATGTCGGTGGCGAGGGATCTCCTTTGCAACCTCACCACGTTGTCATCCTGCGCCCTCGAGGCCCATGGCCCGGGAATGGTAAGCTGTGCCTGTCGCCTCTCGAATCCCTCCGTGTTGCAAGCTGATCTCGAAATTAATTAGATGTCGAAACTGTTCGAGGTTGCGAGTTCCGTCGCGGACGTCATCCTTTGCGCGCCCGATCTAGCAGACGTCGGGTCAGTCCAGGTCGGACCTCGCGAAGTCCTACACGCGTTGAGCAGTTTGATTAGCTCCTTGCGGACAACTGGCCATCCTGCACTGCTCACCCTGCTTCGCGAGAAGATGGTGGCGTGCGCTTTGGATCAAGCAGGGCCGGGAAGGTTAATGCAGATCACGGATGTGTCCGACGAGGATACACAGAATCTCATCGTCTCACATCGAGGGGATAATCAATAGGTTATGAGCTAGATCTTGGCTAAGCCCTGCACGGTTCTTTAGAGTAGCGTCCCAACCCCTTGCTCTGGTGTTGATGGTCCAAGGTAACGTGGTTGTCTGGTCGGGACTTGTTGAGTATTCTACGCTCGAGTCTAGCTATTCCGCTTTGACTAAAATGACAAAAGCTTCGAACGGACGAAGAACTAGCTTCTCCCGTGTGACATCTACCTCTGGGTAGTTGGACAGCAAGACCTTGGCAGATGGTAGGTTTATCGACAAAGGCACTGCCCAGGTGACGTGGGTCTCCCGGAAGTTACAAACAACCACTGCTTTCTGGTCGCCATTCGACCGGGAGTAGGTGAAGACATCGTCATGGTCTCGGTCGAGGAGCTCGAATTCGCCATACACGAAGATGCTACGCAAGTCTTTGCGTAGAGCCAAAGCCAATCGCCAGTATTCAAAGACGCTGCCCGCTGTGGAGACCTGGGCTGCAGCGTTGCAAGTCTTGTAATCATCGTTGACTCTGATCCAGGGGGTGCCGGTCGAGAAGCCAGCATTTGGGCTCGAATCCCACTGTGAAATATTAGTCCGGCGCTCCGAATGCCCGACATGGCTACTCACCTGGACAGGGAGTCGGGCGTGGTCGCGGGACTTCAGCTGGTATTCCTTCCGGGCAATTTCTAAAGCTGCAGCATCCGACCCAGCTAACTCCTTCAGCCTGCATCAACATGTTAGCAGCGCATCCAATACAAACTCCAATATATCTTACTCTTCCCAGTGATTTAGAGTCTCAAGATCCCGATACTCCGAGATATCCCGCGTTTCAGGCATATTAGTCATGCCTAGCTCTTGGCCCTGATAGACAAAAACGGTTCCGCTTTGGAAGCAAAGGAATGTGGCAAACATTTTAGCCGCAAAAGTTCGGAACTCAGGCTTATCGGATGCCCAGCGGGAGATTGTTCGCGCTTGATCGTGATTCTCGAGGTATAGTGCATTCCAGCCATGGTTCTTGTACATAAATGTCTGCCACTTATCGACAATAGACTTAAGATCTGCCATAGCCCACTTACGGGGGGAGAATTTGCCGTTGCTGCCGTGGTCCATGTCCACGCTGCAGGAGTCAGCTCACTATAAGTATTCATACATATGGTGGTGCTTACATCTCAAAGTTGAAGATCATGTTCAACTCTCCTCGGCTCTCGCCCACGCTCTTGATAACCTCCTTAGGGTCTTTGACGGAGGGCATCTCTCCGACTGAAAAAGCGTTATACTCCTTCAGGATCTTACCAATGTCTTGCAGGTATTCGTGGAGTCTCGGACCGCAGGCGAAGTGCTCAGCACCGCTCTGGTACTTAGCTGAGGGAATCGTCACCTCTGCATCTGGAAGTCCGGGCGTCTTGCTGATAAAGTTGATGACGTCCATTCTGCCCAAGGTTAGATATTATATAATGCTCTAATACGAATACCGTACCGGAATCCATCGACACCCTTGTCTAGCCAAAATCGAATGATGTCGTGGACAGCGTCGCGGACGGGAGGGTGCTCCCAGTTGAGATCAGGCTGTTCCTTAGCAAATAGATGGAGATAATATTCGTCGGTTGCTGCATCGTATTCCCACGCGCTGCCTCCGAAGAACGAGCCCCAGTTGTTGGGGGGTTGTCTCGTGCCGTTCTCGTCGTATCTGGGCTTCCGCCAGATGTACCAGTCGCGGTAGGGATTGTCTAGAGATGATTTTGATTCTTGGAACCACTTGTGCTGTTTCCCGAAACTGTCAGCATATTGTATCACCGTAGCCTCGAGCTCCGTACCTGATCTGATGTGTGGTTGACGACAAGGTCCATGAGGAACTTCAGTCCCCTCTCATGGAGGCCCTCAATCAGCCTCTCCACATCCCCTAGGGTTCCATATTTGGGATCAATATCGCAATAGTCTGCGACATCGTAGCCCATGTCAACCTTAGGGGATGGGTAGATGGGGCATACCCAGACGATATCGACGCCGAGTTGCTTGAAGTAGTCCAACTTCTCGATCACACCGGGGATATCGCCAATACCATCTCCATTAGAGTCTTTAAAAGACGAAGGGTAGATCTGGTAGACTGAGGCTTCCTTCCACCAGGCCTCAGCAACGGGGCTGGCGTTTGGCCGGACTGTTGGTGATGTTGCCGTGGGCATTGTGTTGAGATCTCGTGCGTCGGATTACCTGGAGGAGAGAGGTCAAGGAAAGGAAAAATGAAGGGTGTCTTTCATCCCAGGGAGAGCAATAGATGAAAGAGACGGACCACCTCCCTTGATGTCATATCATCAGCTCAATGCCGTCCTGCGTCTAAGCAGGTGGTAACGTTCAAAAACCGCCCGCAAATTCCCCCGAATTCCCGGGATTCCTCCCGAGAATCATCCCGAGCATCTTTACGCCAATCATTTGTCACGCCCTCCGGCTGAACTCCACCGAATTCGCTCCCCCCCATTTTTAGCTCAGATGATTCCTCGACTTCTGTGGGGATTCTGGGGATCCAGACGGTTGCGCATGATCTCCATGGGGTGACAATCTCCTGGTCGGCGCTGAGGATTTGCCCCAGACTGGGTCCCCGGATTCGGAACTCCCCTGTCTGCCGAGGACCGGACCGGTTAAGCTATTGGAATTGCTATGGCCTAACGAGCTAGAGAACTTGATGGCGAACCGTGATACTTCGACTGGAAAGGAACACATATAAAGGCAGAGCGACGCCCTCTAGCTGACGATCCCTATGACTCAACAGCCACACAAACGTCTTTCCACCTCTACAAATTCAGATTCGTCTCTTCTTATATATTATCTCTTCGCCGTCATGGGCAAAAAGGAATCCCTAGGCTCCAAGTCGGGCAACGAGGTCTACAGGGCGTATCGCAACAACACTGACCAGAAATGGATTCGGGACCCGGGGCTGAGGAGGCTCAACATGGGCATTGCCTTCATGTTCTCGTCTGCCGCAGCAAACGGTATGCACATGTTTTCCCGTTGTTTCACTTTCCCTTTGCTTTCTCTTCTCCGAGGGTCCCAATGGGAACAGCAACAAGACTTGGTCTTGTCCATTCTGGCTCAGGGATGCCGTACCACAACTACCAACTTGAAAACCTTCTCGGATGCTGCTCTACGAACCAATCAGCTAATCAAAGACAGGATTTGACGGAAGTCTCATGAATGGCCTCCTGATCATTGATCAATGTGAGTGTTACCAAGGAATGTGCTGGAAGTGTCCTGATCGGAACTGTAGGGAGTGACAACATCGGAGACGTCAGCCCCAGCGTCCTCGGCCTCATCATCGCTGGAATCAGTCTTGGTGGACTTCCCACCTTTATCCCCGCCGCATATGTCAGCGACTGGATGGGTCGCCGATTAACTATCGCCCTAGGCTCATCCATCATGATTGCAGCGGCCATCATCCAGACTGTCACCAATGGGCCTTGGGCATTCCTCGGCACCAAGATCATGCTTGGAGTTGGTCTTGGTTTCGCTCAAACTTCTGCTCCACCTCTTACAACCGAGATTGCTCACCCGAGACATCGCGCGAATGTTACAAACCTCTTCCAGGCCATCTGGTTCTGGGGCGCCGTCCTCTCTGCTGTCGTCACGATCGGAACGCTTCACATGAGCGGAAGCTGGAGCTGGAGACTTCCCGTTCTTTTCCAGGCGTTTTTCCCTGCTCTGCAACTAGGTGGCCTTCTCTTCATCCCCGAGTCTCCGAGATGGCTCATCTCGAAAGGCCGACGCGATGAGGCGTTCCAGATCTTGGCCAAGTACCACGCGAATGGTGACACTTCAGACGAGCTTGTGAACTTTGAGTTTAAGGAGATATGTACTGCCATTGAACAAGAACGCGAAATAGAGAAGCCCGGCATCATGTCCTTCTTTAAGACAAAGGGTAACCGTCATCGGTTGTTGATCTGCGTCTTGGTTGGATTTATGATCCAGTGGGCTGGTAACGGTGAGAACTTGAGTCGAATATTGGCTATGGGTCTATCTGCTAACTCGGTCCTAGGCATCGTGTCTTACTACCTTGCCCCCATCTTGGAGAGCGTCGGCGTCACGGACTCCGTCTCGCAGGCCGGAATTAACCTCGGTCTGCAAGTCTGGAACTGCATCTTCGCCGCATTGGGTGCAATGGCATGTGAGCGATACGGCCGACGACCTTTGTGGCTCTTGTCCGCCAGCGGCATGCTCTGCTCGTTCATCGTCATCACGGCCCTGTCCGCCGTATTCGCCGAGCATGGAACCAAGGCTGCTGGCAATGCAGTCGTGCCCTTCCTGTTCATCTTCTTTGGCTTCTACGACATTGCCTTCACGCCACTATCGATTGCGTATCCAGTTGAGATTCTGCCTTTCGACCTTCGTTCAAAGGGCTTGAGTATCAATTTGAGTGTCGTCTTTGCAGCTGGTTTCTTCAACCGTAAGTTAATCCAACTCTATTTTTCAACCCTAGTCTGACAGCGCTACAGAGTATGTGAACCCAATTGCTCTCGACGCGATCCAGTGGAAGTTTTACTTCGTTTACATCGGAACCCTGGCTGCGATGCTGCCAACTATCTGGTTCCTCTTCCCCGAAACAAAGGGAAGAACTCTGGAAGAGATTGCTGTAGTCTTTGACGGCCCTAGTGCCAGTCATTTAGCTGCGGACGATAGCGTGTTTGGTCGTGGCAAGTCCATCGATGCACAAAGTGTTGCTGCCCAGGCGGAGCACGTCTAAAGAGTGGCTATGAACAGCGCAAGAAGAGGTCGACTCCTCTCTCAAAAAGTATCCTGGTGTAGGAATATGTAGTGATATGAGATAATGATATTCAAATTGGCAAGATCGACTCAGAGGTGTAGAGCATAAACGAGCTTGACTTGAACTGCCGTGACTATTGCGCTTACACCAATACACTATATCTAGAGGTGCACATGACCATTTGGTTATTCAGGCATGAGCAAGAATTCTACATCCTACACTGCGTAGGCTATCAGAATTGGAAATGAGGTGCGAACACATTCCTTTCCAGGCCGACATTAGCCCTCGAAAGGTGCTAACTCCCTACCGAAGCTACAGGATGCGAGAACTGAATCGTTCTTCCCGGCACCAGATATGGAAGAGGTCACAGCTGCTCACAAAAGTCAGAATCCCGAGGGACTTTGTATCAGCGACAGAACACGGATACCATCACGTTGACATCAACACACTTACAACAACAACGGGGAAATTGAGGGTCAGCATTAAGCTGGAGGTCTGTGAGCGGAGGGACCAAACCGGCGACTCAGCCTGTTGTGAGAACCATGGAATTTTGGTCGCAAGATTCAAAGCCTTGGTAGTTTAAGAAGATGTCATCTTTATTATAAAAATGCCACACTTCTTCATTCGAAAGCAGGGCCTCATCATCGAAGCTGAAAACCCAGTTCTGTAAAATGCCTGTCGTAATTCTCCGTTGTGGTAGTTCTCCGTCGTGAACCCAGGTCTTATCAGTCAGACGGAAAGAGAAAAGCCGAGTCAGGTTGTTGTGCTCATAAGATCCAGTACGGTAAATGACGTGACTTTTCTGCGAACATTTATGTCAAGTCTCCCAGCCGGCGACGCCGAATAGCTTCGGGGCTGTGTTAAGCAAAGGAGGTCTAGCTTGATACTGGCATCGTGCGGCCCCTGGCCGCCATTAGCATTCACGCTTGTAGTGCCGAGAGTAGCCATCATCAACACTTGAGATACGTTATCAACCAAGAGTCTTGGCTGTCTTCAACCATTCGTCGGGCTGATCTTGGCAAGGAACCCCAAGATATCAAGCAATGCCCAGCCGCTTGCACCCGCGTTGCATGCATCAATCGCAAGGGGTATCTGCAACCATAGAAGGAGTACGACGTGGCCTGGGACTTGGCGACGGTGCAATGATCGAAGATCACGCAGAAAGGACCACGCGGTGGCAACGCAGCTACCGATTCCCGAGAACAGGTACAGGACAGATGAGCCGGGATCGGGCATGGGAATGAAACCCTGGTTTTTGGAACCAATTGCGGGCGCAACAAGAATTCTCGTGATTGGGCAGTCCTGGCTGTCGAAGCGATGAAGAAGAATGGGATGGTTTTGGGACGAAAAGCGGGCTTGCGCGTGGTTTTGTAGATAGCTTCTCGATAGCAAAGTGAGGGCGTGGGGGCTCAAGAACACTTGTTATTCCACCATCACCCCCCTCAGTGGTCACTGTTAGTCTCTTCTTCATTGTTTGGATGTAAATTCAGTAATGTCCAGGGCGAGGCGAGTACGGGGGGGGGGGGGGGGGGGGGGGGGGGGGGGGGGGCTGGAAGAGCAACATCGCCATCGACAACCTGTAAGCCATCAATGTCGACACGGAAGATCTACGTTTACTACGGAGTGGACTACTCACCTCCCTTGAAGATTTATTGCGGCACATTAGACTAGATCAGCGCTACAAAGAGCGTAGTTAGGGGTAACCACCACTGCATGTAACTGAAGTTATGTGCAGCCTGCCGTTCAATTCCCCAATCAAGAAAAAGTCACCGGGCAACCCCCCGGACACATTTGAAACCCCAGGTCCCTGTCGGAGACGCCGGAAAGCCTGCATCAGCGGCGAAGAAAGACAATCAGAATGCAGCTGCGGTGCGGCACGGCGAGCGGACTTTTCCCTTTCCCCTTCGATGTTATCCGCATCGCAAGGATTGCGGAAAATAAGATTAGGAAAACGGGCGCAGAGGATCTACGAGGCCGAGAGTAGCCGCTGGTGCTGGCGCGGGAGTGGCGTCTGGCTCCCCGATGGCGTACAGCAACTTAATTTGACGTCTGAGAAAAAGAATCATCAACTGTCTCACGAGCACCTCATGCCGGCGTGGTCGTTGGGTCGTATTGGCGTGGGAATTTTGAAGGATAAGGATGCGGACGAGGATATTGACAAGGATCCCGAAAGCCAAGTCGCCTAAATCACACGCTGTGGTCTTGGCTTCTGGGTTCGAAATCTTAAGAGTGGGTTGCGGAGCACGGAATACAGAGTACCTCGTCGTCAGCGTCACGTTCGTGTATTGTATCCGGTAGCCGCTTGGCCCTTTTACACGGTCGTGGGGCGCATGGATCACTCGTGCTGTGTGCATGCAGGATTCGCTCTGCTGACATGCTATGCATCCCCTGTAGTAGTAATGGTCTTGCAGGTTGATGACGGGAGCTGAAGCAGGTGGCCCAAAGTCCAGCAGCATTCTGGCCAAGCCTTCGGAGTCACAATAAAATAGATTGCCAACCTAGGGAAGCTAGAAAGAGCCAGCTGAAGTCGCTGATGGGGTCCAGGCTTTTAACAGACCATATCGGACCAAGGGAAGCCTATTATGCGGAGAGACATGTTCGTGTTATGTAACAGAATCTTTCCCCAGATACCAAGACTCTGCAAGAGAGCACGGAGTGGTGCGAGCATCCCCAGAGCCAGGAGGACAAGCAATGGGTAATACGGGTCCAGATGGGGCAGTGGATTTCGATGAGGCCACCTGTATCTAGATCCACGCATCAGCGCCCGACGATCATCGCGGCGGTTGGGGACCGAGCAACGACACGAGAAGGAGTGGAAAATCAAGAGAGGGCGCGCGCGGTCCGGGAAAACCTTCAAGCTTTGCAAAACATAGCAAATTAAGAAACGGGCGCAGACAAGAAAGACGGTTAGCGGAGGAATATTAAGTTTGGTTTGGTCTACCCAGAAGGTAGGAGTTGTTGCACATCATCCGAGGGCTCGCCGCCACAGACAAGGGTAATGATAGAGCTCCACTTTGGCCATCCAACTCACATGCATGTGTGTTGATAAGCCAAGAATCAACACACATGAACCTGTGTAGGTAAGTAATACGATATTGAGCACGTCCATGGGTACGGGCGGCCCAGCGACTAACACCACTGTTGCGTGAAGGGCGCGCGCCAGCATCAACCGACCAAAGACGACCGCAGGGGCTAACTAAGCTAGACAGGCAGGGACAGGCCGACCGGAGCCGCGGTGAGAAGAGCGCTGAACGACCAAAGCCAAGGCGTACTCTTGCAGCTAGTTCGGGGCTAAGGCAAGCCGCGTTTGGGTGTTGAGCCGAGGGAAACTAGAAGGCCCAAGGAAGCCGGAATGGAAACACCGGGGACGATGAGGCTCATTGGGGAGAGGAGTCTAAAGCCAATGCCGAACCACGGCCGATGTTGTTTGTACTGCGGCGTGCCGTGGCGGTCGGCGCCGGTGAGGCGACGTTTTGCTGGCGCGCGCGCGCCGATGACGAAAATGGCTTCACGCGAAAAGTCACAGCATCCAGCCACCCAAACGGCGAGCCCGTTGGCAATTCACACAGTGTGTCTGCCACGCGACCGCAGCGATGAGATGCATCTGGCTCCGGAATCTAGATGGACTATGGAGCTGCGCAGAACCGCCGCGATGGATTCATTATTCGTCATCCATGGACGGACGGGAGACCCTCACTGGAGAACAGACGGGAGGCCTGGAGAACCTTGCCATGGGGCATCACCACGTGCGCGGCGTACCGAGGGACAGATGTGACAGATTCGCCTTTGTCACGGCGCGCAGCAAAAAATTGCTTTTAGCTTCGAATCGTTCCAAATCACTCGCCACCTACTTGCGCCTTACGCCTTACGATTCATACCGGTGCAGACGCACACATGCCAATGACGGAACCGCAAAATCTTTCCGAAGTGAGAGAAAAAAAATATGTCTGCAGTGGCGTGAGAAGCAAGCCCATCGGGGAAGTCCAGTGCTTAGTCTAGAAGCCAACCACAAGCAACGATGCAATCTCTCACGTCACCTGGCAATTGTGAAGCCGCCCGACATGGTAATAAGCGACAGGACCAACAACGCGCTCGCCTATCAAAAGCCTCCGCTCTGTGAATCATTGCTCTCTGTCACAGAGTCGCAGAGCCCCCGAACCTCCCTTGTCGAGAGTTGGTCGAAGCGGAGACTCGCTTTGAAGGATCCATCAGGGACGCCTTCGGCGAATAACTCCTCTCCTCCTCTCCAGCCAATCCCCACCGCTTATCGCTGCAAGTGCCCGGCCGTTCTTCTCGAACGTTGCCGCTTCGGGCTTGCGCGCTCCCCACTATCCTGTCTCTTCCCTGAACCATGTCCTGGCCTAGCGTCGTCAGTGGAAAGTGTTTGAAGTGCCCGGTCGCCATCGGGTGGATCAAGCTGCCCGTCCCGCAGGAAACCGACCTTGATCGGCTCCGTGGCACCAAGACAGGGCGTCGACGACGCCTCGACGCAGGCATTTGCACTCCCAGGAACCTCGACTCAGCCGGCTTCTGTCGGCCTTCTCCAACTGTCAGGGAGGACCCTCCCTCCCTCACGGACCCCCGATGGGCGATGCGCGGCGGTCTAAGCAAGCCCGGGCCAGCGCCGGGGCGGCCTCACCGGAGCTGCCTGCAACGCCGTGGCCCACTGTTGCTGCGGCCCGCTGCATCGTCTTTGAAGATGGTTTGCTAGAAAGACAATATGGTCCGGAACCAGATAGCGATAACAGCGGCTTGCAAAGGGTACGTGGGTTTTTTTTTTCCTGCCCGCCGGTGCCGGATGGCCCAAGTAGTCCGTGATAGGGGACCCGTTCCGAGACGGTGACCCGTTCCGCGCCTGGGCTTGAGCAGGCAAATCGCACCAACGCAAGGCCAATTTCAGTTGTCATTCTCATCACCAAACAGCTGGTCGTACTACGCATGCACGGCTTGTCAGAACAGAGGCCCATAATTCGTTGCGATCGTTGGAACGGTTGCCGCTCTCTGCCAAGTCCCCACACTTCCCGGGGGAAGGAGCAGAAGGTTGGCACCCATCCCTGGACAAGGTATGATCCCTTCCCCAAATCCCATTCCCTTGGCATCGTATGGGATGGGCGGCCATCCACCATTAACATCGTTATCTGCCCCGCCAGGCCATGGCCGTTCATTCGTGGACCGTGTCCTAGTCATTGGTATGTGTGAGAAGAGACAATCGATACTTGAGCGTCCGCTTGGATTTGTGATGGAATAAGAAGGGTGCGGCGCGTCCTCGATGTTCCCGGTGTTCTCTCATCCAGCTCTCCAGTTTCTCTAGCCTTCTTAGCTAGGTATAAACCCATCCTGGCACACCCCCGCCTCCCGCTTCGCCTCCCACCATCCATTAGGTAAAAAGTCAAGCCTCAAAACTGTACTTCGTACCTGGCGAGTCTCGACCGTGCCCGCTCTCTTCCTTTCGCCTCTCTCTCTCTCTCTGCGCTGCCCCAGATCCATCCCAGTTTCCCCGCCTTTACCCCAACTGGACCGAGGAACTTTCGGGGCTTCCTGCCTTCCTCCCTCGCTAGCCCCAGCCCGTCGGGACCACCCCGACCGAACCTTAATGCGAGGATAAATATCACTGCCTCCCGCCCTTTCTCTTCTGTCCACCGGCCTCGACAAGAACCTTCCTTGTCTCTCTACTCGATCCGCTCTTTCTAGCAGACAAGAGACTCAGCACAACACGCCGACATCATGGCTGAGAAGGAAGCTTACAATGGCGGTGGCAATGGCTACGACCTCAACCGCGAGGGCAGCCAGACTGGCCAGACCACCGAGTACAACTTGGCCGACTCTCACGACCAGCTTGAGCGAGGTCTCAAGAGTCGACACATTCAGTTCTTGGCTCTCGGTACGTGTCGATTCGTCCCACCAACGACAAATAAGAACCCTGGCTGACAATTCTACTCACAGGTGGTGCCATCGGTACTGGTCTCTTCATCGGCTCCGGTGCCATCCTCGCCCGAACCGGTCCCGCTCCTCTCTTCATGGGCTATCTCTCCATGATGCTGATGGTCTATGTCATCATGAACATCCTCGCCGAAATGGTCACCTACCTCCCCATGCGCGGCATCACTGTCCCCTACTTCGTCGGCCGCTTCGTTGACCCTAGTTTGGCATTCGCTGCTGGCTGGAACTACTGGTACGCGTACGCCATGCTTGTCGGAGCCGAAGCCGTTGCTGCTGGAATCATCATTGAGTACTGGGAGCCCCCGGTCAACATTGCCTTGTGGATCGCCATCGTCCTCATCGTCATGCTGCTTCTCAACATTATCGCCGTCTCCTTCTTCGGAGAAGCCGAGTTCTGGTTTGCCAGCATCAAGCTCATCACCATCTGCGGCCTTATCATTCTAGGTGTTGTCATCTTCTTCGGCGGCGGCCCTAACCAGAACCATATTCGGGGATTCAGCTATTGGAAGGATCCGGGAGCCTTCGTCGAATTCAATGCCAAGGGCAGTACCGGCCACTTCCTCGCCTACTGGAGCGCCTTCGTCAGCGCCGGTTTTGCTTTCATCACCTCTCCTGAGCTGATTGCCATCTCTGCTGGTGAGGCTGTCGCTCCCCGACGCAACATCCCCAAGGCAGCCAAGCGCTTCATCTGGCGACTCGCCATCTTTTACGGCATCTCTTCTCTCCTCATCGGTATCCTAGTTCCCTCCGACGACCCCAACCTGCTTGGTGCCTCCAACGCTAGCGCTTCCCCCTTCGTTATTGGCATTCAGAACGTCGGTATTCCGGTTCTCAACCACATTATCAACGCCGCTGTCCTCACCTCTGCCTGGTCCGCTGGAAACTCCTTCCTCTACTCTGGAAGCCGAGTCCTCTACTCCATGGCTCTCAATGGCCAGGCCCCCAAGATTTTCCGCATCACGAATAAGTACGGTGTCCCGTGGGCCGCTGTCCTCTTCACTTGGGCTTTTGGTCTCCTCGCCTTCCTCAACGTCTCTAACTCTGGCGCCACCGTCTTCAACTGGTTCGTTAACATTTCCACCATCTCTGGTTTCATCGCCTGGATTGTCGTCATGATCACCTACCTGCGCTTCCGTCGCGCCATGGAGTTCAACAACCTACTCGATTCGCTACCCTTCAAGACCCCCTTCCAGCCCTACGCCACCTGGATTGTGCTTGTCATCATCTCTGTCCTCACTCTCACCAACGGCTTCTCTCTCTTTATCGGGGATAACTGGAGCACCTCGAGTTTCATCGCCGCCTACGTCACTCTCCCGATCTTCCTTGTCCTATACCTCGGCCACAAGCTCTGGTTCCGTACTCCTTTGTGCATCCGCACCCCCAACATCGACGCCATCACCGGTAAGCGGGAGATGGACGAGCTCGAGGCTTTGGACATTCCCCCAGTGCCTAAGAACATGCTTGAAAAGGTCTGGTTCTGGCTCGCTTAAGTGGTAGATTTGTTGTCTTCATATCTTGATAGAAAGATGGGTGCATGGGCATTTAGTCCCTTAAAGCATTTGTGTGATACCCTCAGCTTGTATATACTCTGAAAATAGTTGAATACTCATTAGAGAAAGAATCTCTTGAACTTAAGACTTTGCTTCACGCTTTCCATACAAATGTTTCTAATTGTGATTCCACTGCTGCCAAGGCACAACAATAACCCTTAATCTGTCTGGGGGAGGAACCTATCTCGCCAAATACTCTTATTGCCCCTGCCACTTAGGTACTGCAAATATCTTGCGGGCACAGGAAAGGTGTGGACCTCATTCTATCGCTAGTACTACTGCTCAGATTTTCCCCACTCATACCATATACTTCGAATATCCTAATCTCAACCCATAATATACTACCAATATGGGCACCCCGTCTGAACGCCCACTGTTAGCTTCGGCCACTATCAGCATAAATTGGCGTTTCTGTATGTTTCCTACCTTTCTCAGTTGCGAGGCTTTACTCTTCTGACTACTCACATTCCAGATGCAGGTTTTACTTCACCGTAGTAGTATGCACTGGACCTCACTATTTAGACCTCTTTATTTTTTGAGTCGCCTCATGTCTACAATAGACTCAGTTGCAACACATTTAAAGGTCCTGCCCTCTCAAGTTCTGAGCCATGGCAAGCCTAGAATTGTTGCACTCGTAGCTGAGTCTACCGATGATTGGGGACGTCAACCTCAACTTGACATTCGTTCTTAAGGAGCCAATAGTATTTCTGAACTCACCACTTTGTTAATCTCGAAATGAACTAACGCGGGATCTAAAATGATGGCCGTAGCTTGTGTAAGTAATTCCCGTTCAATTTGCACGGCTAAATTGCCATTAATCGTGCCTTTTACAAAATTGGGAATGGTTAGGAACAACGAACTCACTGCTCTTGGATTAGGAATATATAACCTTCCGCAAAAGAAGCGTTGGCTGCCAAGAAAACACTCCGTGGCATTGTTTTGAGGCGGAAATAATATTTACCGTAAATTCTATTTATAGAGATGCAAAAAACTCATGCTGACTCCTAAAAACCTCTTCCCCGCTCGCGATCTTCTCTCCACTGCCCAACTTTCATCAAGGACACTTGACAATATCTGCCCTTGCTCACGATGGACTCCAAGACTTATCGTTATTCGGCAATCCCACCTGGGCGATGGTTTCGTCTACTAAAGATCCAACCAGCCCAATCTGGAGATGGCATCACATGCGAGCTCTTTGATGCTGAGCTGGATAAAGCCCCTCCTTACACAGCCCTGTCGTACGTCTGGGGCGACCCTACTCAGCGGGAGAACATCACATGCGGAGGCCATGATTGCAACATCACCCACAGCCTTTACGAAGGCCTTCGCCGCATGAGAAGAGAGACCGAGGTTGAAACTGTCTGGGCCGATGCCATCTGCATTAATCAGGCCGACAATGATGAAAAGGGCCGTCAGGTCGACTTGATGGGCGCTATCTACGAGAAAGCTAGCAAAGTCTTTGTTTGGTTGGGTGAGGACAGCACTGGTGCATCTAAGATGGCTTTTGCCGCGTTGGCCTCAGTCAACAAGAAGATCTCCACCGGCGCAGATAAAGAAAATATCCCAAGCTCAGAAATCGACATGAACGTCTCAATCCAAGGGATAACCTCTGGGCCAGTAACAGGAACCAGATCCTCCCTGTTGACAGACCTGGGCCCGCCGGAGAAGGAATCAATCCAAAAGCTCTGCCAACTGCCGTGGTTCTCTCGCGTCTGGGTTCTTCAAGAGGTTGGCTTGGCGAAAACAGCAACGGCGTTCTGGGGCGATTCGAGCATCGACTTCAGTCAAATAGCAGTGTTCATCCTCTACGCCAACGACCACGAAGATCTGTCAGCTATTCTGGGACCAGAAATCTCGAGCCTCCTCTCGGGAGCTCTGTATTACGCCCTGTGGAACGTTTGGTCTACCTACGGGAAGGAATCATGGATACAGCGAACGCCAGCCTTGAAGGCCTTTTCTGAGCGCCTGGAAGAAGTCACCAACATTGATTATGTGCTCATTCTCGAAGCATCACGACGCTTTTCCGCCACCAATCCTTTGGACCATGTGTACGCATTCCTTGGTCATCCGAAGGCCTTGATTCCGGGCACCAACGAACCATGGCTTCAGGCAAACTACTCCCTAAGTCTCCAGGAACAGCACCAAATCCTAGCCTCCAGTCTGTGTCGGCATTCTTTAAATTATCTGGTTCAAGCACAGCCCACAGCGCAAAGTCTCGAAGCAAGCTTCCAGCACCCTTCGTGGATACCCCAATGGAACATCAATCACCCAAACACACCATCGGCCTTCTGGGAGTGCTGGGACGCCAGCCTCAGGCTATCTGAAAATAGGGTTCACAAAGCTGAAGTTCACGATAAGAAACTGAGCGTCTCTGCGATCATCATAGATCGTATCGGTAAACAGTCTGAAGTCTTGGAACCAGCCGGCTTTGAGCCTCTGATAGAGGGAGGCGGCCGACTCATCGAACAGTGCTGGGAGTTGGCCATGTATGCGCCCAACCCCTACGGAAACGCATATCTCGCTTTTGCATCAACCCTGGCTTGTAACTACAAACCAAAGGGTTCTACTTCACTGCAGTATCCAACCGGGGTAATTCACCAGCTGGCTTGGTTCTGTATGAATGCGAATCCGACGTTCTTCAGAACCAATTTCATGAACCAAGGAGGTCTTTGGGATGTTCAGTGGGATAACAACAAGAGGGATAGGTTTGGTCGTTGCTTCAGGGGCTACGCGTCGCACAGACGTTTCTTCGTAACTCGCACAGGACTATGGGGGCTGGGGCCTGCGGTTGCAGAGGAGGGAGATGTTTGCGCGGTCCTTTTTGGGGCTGACGTCCCTTTCGTTCTCAGACCCATGGCGACGGCTGGAGAGTACAAGTTGGTCGGTGAGTGCTACATGTATGGTTTCATGTATGGCGAAGCGGTGATGGCAAGCGAGGCAGGAGCTCCAGGATGCGTTAAAGAGGAGGTTTTCTTGGTATGATCCTTTTTCAACAACAGACTATGTCGATGGCCCACGAAGACATACTATCTGCCTCTGGAGCGCCTTTTTCTTCACTATGGGTCAAGGTGTCTGAACAGTTAGCTCAAAGATGCGTCACCACCTCCTTCTGTATGCAAGACATACTGGTGTTTTAAAAGAAACGGTGAGTAGACTCAGCACAATGCCGAACTCTATCAGGATACGGTGCATACCAAGCTGAAGTTACCACTAACAGTATTTTAGTAAAAAATGAACATGTTAGAAGGCTCACGTTCGTTAACGAAAGGCGTCAAGCGGAAGCATGGTTGAAAGTAGTAAACATATAATTTGCATGTATCGTGAATATATTCCAGATCTTCGACGTTCAGACGTCTCGTACTGGAGGAACAACGGCCATCGCCTGCGCGGCAGTAACCCTCATAATATCCTTCTCCTGTTGGCCGCTGTTGTCCTTGAAGACCTTGTCCATCTGCTCCAGACTCTTACCCTTGGTTTCAGGGACGAGCAGGTAAGCCCAGATCGCAGCCAATACACACCACGCGCCGAAAAAGATGTAGGTTCCGAAGCCAGTCTCTTCCAAAAGAATTGGTGAGATGATGCCGACGATAAAGTTGCAAATCCAACAAGTTGCAGTTGCTAGTGCGACACCCTTGGATCGAGTGGCGCTGGGGAAGACTTCAGAGGGGAGAGCCCAGCCCAGGGGGGAGTAGGAGACTCCGTAAACCAGAATGAACATGAACGCCATGGCAACAGCAGCCCAGCCAGCGTCCTTGTGGGAGTCCCAGCTATCGGAGTAGATACCCACTAGAATGGCCATGATGCCCCAGGAAACAGCACCGCCGACGGCACCCCAGATGGCAAGCGGTCGTCGGCCCACAGAGTCGATGATGAAGAAGCAAACGCAGACAGCAACCAGCTGGAGGATGTTGAATACGCCGGACATGATCAGGGACATCTCCGAAGACTGGCCAAGGGATTGAAAGAGGTTCGGGGCGTAATAGATGAATGCGTTCACGCCTGAGAACTGCTGGAAGAATAGGATGCCACAGCCAACAGCAGTTCGGCGCCAAGTCTTGGGATTGAAGAGGTCAATCCATGTAACGACCTCGAGCTTTAAGCCCTGGACTCCGGGGTGGCGACGCTCGGTGACAGTCTTCTGGAACTGGGCGTCGGCGATGATGCCGCGGTACTCGGTCTGAACACGATGGTCGTCGGCGGGTAGGCGACGGAGCTTACAAAGACTGGTGAGGGCCTCGTCGTTGCGACCGACGAGAGCAAGCCACCGGGGGGAGTAGGGGAAGAACAGGATGCCGGCGCCGACGATGGAGGCCGAGACCATCTGGAGGCCGAAGGGCAGGCGGAAGGCGATCTCGCCGGTCATGTTGCGGGTGCCGTAGGTAATCCAGAAGGAGACGACGACGCCGAGGACGATGGAGACGGATTCGAGAACGAGAAGGGTGCCTCGAAGGTTCGGGGGTGAGATTTCGGCGATGTAGAGAGGAGCGCCCTGTTCGGCCGAGTGTTAGCTCACATGGTGTTCAAGACGAAATAGCTAAGAAACGTGAAGAAGAAGTGGCATACCATGGCAAGGGTACCGACACCGATTCCACCGATTGTTCGTCCTAGAACGAGCATCTCATAGTTGACAGCCGCGGTCTGGAGGACGGCGCCGATGTTGAAGATGACGACGACAACGGCCAAGGCCCTTTTACGGGAGATCTTATCGGCAAGCCAGGGCATGAAGAAGCAGCCAAGGAAGGCACCAAACTCGAGCATACCAGTCATGAAGCCCTATCAAGTCAAGAGTCAGCTCCCAACGCCGTAGTTGACGCATCCTAGGCGGGGTAGCATACCTTTCCGAAGCCGCTCTTCGCCTCGGGAAAGACATCGTGGAACTGTTCCATGACATTGATGATGGAAATAACGCCCTGGTCGTAGCCGAAGGAGAAGCCGCCCAGGGAGGCGAGGAAGGCAGCGGCTAGGACGTAGGGGGACTGGCTGAGGCCGGCGGCGCCAGAGGGGCCGTAGGCGACATCTTCAGCGAGGTGGTCGAGGACGATGTCGACGTTCTCGACGGTGCCGTACTCGTCGTCTGACAGGACCTTTTCGTCCCGAGACTTGTAGTCAGCCATGACTGGGAGCAGTGGTGCTGCGAGGCACTCAGTGGTGTTGGGGTTCGAGTAAGAGGAGCAAGAAGCCTTTTGGAGTCTTGGGTTGAGAAGCCAAAGGCGAAGAAGGACTGAATTGTCTGGATGGGAATAGAGAGACGAGCTAAAGAGGGTGGGGAGGATCGAGAGGCTTTATAATGGAAAGCCGGGAGAGGCGAGTCGCGGTGTAGGCGAGGTCGCTACAAGACGGCGATGTCATTGCTCCCCCACACGAGCACAGAAAAGAGATACCAAGGATGGATTTCCCCTCTTCTCCTCTCTGTGTCCCCGCCTTGTCACCATTCCCAAAGCAGGGTAGCGGAGGCCACGGACGATGGATGAGGTTTAGTTACAAGGAGAAGACGGACGCCCCCCCAGAGAGTCAGCATTCCCCAGACGCCCCCCCGGACTTTTTCTTTCGCATTGCATCCATGCCACAATACGAACAAGGATGACAATTCTTCCCCCCCAAAACCCCTCAAAGCGTCCGAACGTTGGGTCTAGGATAAGAAGGGCCGTGGATGAAGTGACCTATGACGCCACGGACGACTAGGGCGTGGCTGTGAGCGTTGGGGTCGGGGGCTGCCATTGGCGCTTTTTGGGCCTGGAGTGCCCTGGAGTGGTAGCGGCTGCAGGGCCGTAATTCTGGAGAGACTGGAGATTGGAGAAATCCTGGAGACGCGACGTCCCATCCGGTGCTCCGCGCGGGGAGTTTTGCGGAGATGCATAGCATGTAATCACTTCACTCGAGTCCTGATTCGATGATTTCGCTTTTTATTTTACTCATTTTTCCCTCTCTCCTCCTGGCTGGATATGCACCGTACTGTGGAGGCCCTCCGCCACGAAGCCAGCATTGACCTGGTGTCGAGGCCCAATAGCCGCCAGTCTGCTGCGATTCCCCTCTTCCCCGCCCCAGCGATCACTTAGGAAATTGGGGTAACCACAACGACACAGCTCCATCTGTTTGCCCGTCTTGTATTTGTCGTCCATGACTCGGGTTCAATCCACGACTGTTGTCTGGAAACCAATCATTCCTCCAACCATTCGTTCATCTATCGGGTGATTTTATTCACGCCCACCCAACCCAACCTTCAGAGTAACACGCAAAGACAAGACATGGGTGGTGCGTTCCCCCAGACTAATCCTTCCCCGCCTCGCTGCTGGTCCTTTCTCCAACACCGCTTCATCGACGCAACCTTCGCCAGTGGGGCATGGCCTAAGCTTTCCAGCTTCGCCACCACTTCGCACTTGGCGCGGTCCATCCCAACGAAACGACCGGGGGCATATATTGCTGATTCGGGGGAGGAGGCCTTTTTCTCGCCTCACGGGCTCTAGACTAGTAGATAGACAGATCACGCTATGAAGTATCATGACACTGCCGAGTTGCGTGTCCCGAAATCCTCTTACCGCGCTAAACCGGCAATAGCGGATGATCGACTTCAAACATTGACGGCAGGGGAGCCAAGTAGGAAATCTGTCGCTGAATCTAGAAATGGTTCTTCAGGGACACGTCCTAGCATGCCAAGAATCGGTGCAGTATTTGTGGCCCGAATCTTTCGTTATGGTTGGCGTGATCCATTCTTCTTCGGCATCTGGGGACAATCCGCTATTACCCCCGAAACCCTTCTGTTCGCCTGGGGCATCACATAATTTCAGGAAGCTACCGTTCTTGGTAGACCTCGTGGCAGATGTCATCATCGAAGGGAATCGTTGTGGTGATCTTAGTCCTCATAGGTCGTCTCGAGCAGACAGCCAGGGCCAATAGCAAGGCAAATACCACTTATTTCCACAAACAATGAACGAATTCAGATTTAATTGTTCGATAATCATGAGGCACATCACCTGTTCTTCAAGTGAACTCAGCTGCAGAGGTAGATTATGCAAAGGAAGCCGCATATTGCAAGCATCCCGTTTGGATCCCATGTTGTTGGCCCAACATGTCGTCGCCTAGGGTCGTTTGATACTCCTTACTTAACACCAGCACGTGCCGCGTGGCAAATTATCCTAGGTACCGCGGAATAATCACATCATTTAATGAGGGATATTCTCTTGAAACTAAGTTGGGATGCCAAGCTGGATATTTACGTGAGAGTGTCAGCAGCAATGGATCAAAGTGGGAATTTCCTATCATCATCACACTTCGTCTTATTTACAACGTTCAAGAACTAAGGACCGTCAACTTTCTATTTTGCTTCAGAAATACTTTGATTGATCCTATAGTTACACAATAAACAACGCGATTTCACAAATGCCATGATGATAAATAGATCTTTCTCATCAAATAGCCAAGTCCCCATCTTGATTCTAGCGGCATATCATTTCCATAAGCAGATACGTTAGCAAGTCGGGCACAACCCCGACACTTCTATATACGTCATCTGGTTTCTAGAACCAGCTTCTGGCTCGGGGGGTAGTTCCAACCCGTAGTTCTCGGACTCCAAATGCTGCAGCCAGTTGCTTTAATCCAGCCCGGCATGAACCTCATGCAGAGGATTAGCAATATCGACTCGAATTCTGCGAGGACGATACAATCAAGATTGCCCATTTTAATTACCTCAGCATCAGCATCTTCAAAGTTAGGTAGTTTTCAGTTTCATAAATATAGTAATCATCACTGATCATGACGATGAATTTCAAGTAAGTGTACGGTTGATTTTCTTACCTTGGCATCCTCCGTCTCTATCTCGTAAAAATATGCATGCACTGGAGCGACTAAGCTTTATTCTGAAGGGTTCTCACATCTTTCGGCTAAGGTGTGTTAACTACACCCCTTCACATGGGGCGGAAAACCCCATATCCTGTTAGTTGATGGCGTGTGGTATATTGTCAGCGGCCTCGGTGCACTGGCCTTTAACCCTCCGGGCAACCAAATATTCCCCGGCTTCCTCAGCCATTGTCCCGGATGTAGTATAACTGATGATGCCCTGGAAGGAGGGGAGACAAGGGCATGTGTGCGGGTGACTCCCGGTTCTCTGGGAGAACCATGTAGGTTACCTTTCTCGGTATTCTGACCAGATGACTCGTAAGCGGCCCTTAAAACCCCGATACTAAGAACATAGTCCATAAGCACACAGCATCAAACAAATCTCACAGTACTCAGGGGCCAAGTACAGGCAGTACAAAGTAATGATTGTGCCCGTCGTTGCATGGCAGGTCCACATCGACGACTTGCCCCTTACTGAACTGGCTATTGTCAGCTTGGACAGCCTCACAATTACCCAAGCTCGATTGGCCGCGCGGTCCCCATCGAAGGAATGCTTCAGGGGAAAGTTGCGTGTTGGGCGATGCCGGTGAGCTGTCCGATCGCATTCGGAAACCAGACCGACACGGCGACACTGAGGGAAATTGTTTCGCCTTGGCTCTCACGGACGATGGACGATCGTCGCTCTGACGATCAGGGATCACGGAATCAAGGAATCGGCACAAACAATCGGAGCCGGGAAAGAGGCGGCGATGCATACCCCTTGCGGTCGCATGCGTTTCCTTCCAGTAGTTTCCTGTTCTAGGTCGGACAGGAAATCCGGCGCGACATGTCATTTTTGGATGAGGCAACGACCGGGGGTGCCGTTGGGGTAATGCGGCGACTTAACTCGTGTTCCAGGCTTGGGGCATCGAACTAAGATGATGGAAATGGTGCGTGGTTGTCCGCTTCGTATTTTTCTATAGTCGTACAATTAATTGTGACTTGGATTTCAACCAAGTCATCCATCACATCACCACATGCAGATGGCTTCTTATCTTCTTCTTCTCCACAGCATAACACACCGCATCCATGGAAGAAGCACCTGACCAACCTGTGTCCCCAGCCCTGCCCCCGGCCGTTGATCTCAGCAGCGTCATTACCCCAATGAAAACCCCCTCCTCCTCCGACAAAATTGCACTCTGGCGTGCGGGGAACTCCACACGTCTCCGCATGGAAACGCGCCGGACCGAAAGCTTCACTTCCAAATGCTTCCAATCGTTTCGCCTCGGCGGGCCCGACGAGAGAGCGTAGCATTACGGTCACTCTTGGCATGTTGTGTTAAAAGTCAGTGCTCGCTAAATGCCTCCGGCGTTGGTCGGTGAAGTGTCGTGCGTGGTGGTGATCGGACTGAGCATTCCGGCCCCTGTCAAATCAGTGGCGTGGCATTTCCAACGCCCTCCCTGCTGTGTCGAGCTTGGCTGGGTGAGATCCCAGTGACATCATCATGCTTCTTGTAAGTTGTGACTGATCCGACACTTGGAGAATCAAGATATGGCGCGGAGTCAGCCCACAAGCGCTCCCGACAACCTCATCCCGCACGGCAAACTCCTCACCCCTCATGCGAAGTAAGGCAGTGTTAAACACCCCGCACCATCTACACTCCTTTGCCTGTCCCTGTTCACTCCCTGCGCATAATAACTATGTATGCCCATGAACAGCCTGTGTATGGAGCCTAGGGAGACTGTTGTGTCGAGGTCCATCCCCTATTCATCTCGGGGTTCTCGTCGAGCTCGATCGTTCAGGGCGTTTGCCGCGTTGTGAGCCTTGGCGCTTGGGCTCCCTTCAAGTTCCTTGTCCCATGTCCCATGTTTACCGCGTCTGCTAAGCCGTTGAGTCGCCATTTCACGGATGCGGGATTTTATGCTTTCTGCAGAATCTCAAATCCCCGATTCGTCTTCACACTTCAAACTCTGGTGGGCCATATGGGGCTCTGCTGATGACGTCTAATGAAATGCTTCACAGATCTTTCCAATGTGGTCTCATCCTCCCATTACGTGGTTCTTCTCGAATGATGCTTTACTGCGGTGTTTCATTGTGTGAGTTCAAGTACATAGATATGATGGCGGTTTCTAGCAATTATTACCTCTCTCTTATTGATCTTAGCGGACAGGGATTCATATTGACTGATGCTGTTAATGAACAACGTGGTTTCCTATCCCATTCATGCATGACACTGCCTACCGAAAGAGGAGATTTGATACATCACCGTATTTTGACCCCTGTAAGAAGTAAACCCCATGCTCACCGAAACTCCGAGACGCCTAACTGTGGCAAGCTAGTTGTTAGCCAAGACGTACCAGGACTCCAAGTCGTTCAGCAAAGACTTCGCTTTTATTCTCACGTCTCTACACCTGCTTCCTTTCTAGAATACTTTCTTAATCGTCTCAGGTCAGCTGTCGCATTAGAAGTCATCATTACGTGTTTGCCACCCTCAACAGATGTAAGACCGTCCATGGAGGAATCGTCTTATTCTTCCCTCCCCGTCCTACCACCAACCATCGGCTGCGGAGGTAGAGTTCGGTCGTCATGTCACTTATCTGGCCCACGAAAGCTCGTAAGACTTGCGAACTTAAAGAGATATCTCGGTTATTCACTTTCAGCGAGCGGCTCATTACTCGTAAAAACTCCCATTTGATGTTTCTCCCGGTCAATTTACTTGTCATTTTGAATGTGATAACTTAAGGTTGAAGTAGAATATGCAATTTCGTCTATGCGATTCGCGATTCTCACAAATCAAGAAATTGAATTGGATACCTACAGCTAAATCAAATCCGGCTACAGTTTATACGCAGCTTATGTAGAAGCTGGAGTGTTGCCTGGCCCTCGTGCCATCATCTCCTTCTCTCTCAGCGCCTTATCTGCCCCCTCGCGCTCATTTTTGAATCTCAACTGGCACCCTGCTTTATAGTTAACAAATGGCTTAGCATAACCGAGAAAGAAGTAGGTTTACAATCACCACATGATATCGGCTCGTACTTGGGCGGATTGTCAGCCGATGTGCAGGTGGGCACCACCCCTTCGACGCAGTTGAAATTGAGACCTGAACAGTTAGGATTGCACCAGTCTAGAATAAGATAAGGCTACTCACCAAAGAAGAATGGCATTGAAACCCGCTCGACGTTTGATCGGTTGTAGACTCGGTGAACGGTGCTTTTGTACACATCGTCGCTGAGTCTCATCATGAAGTCTCCGATATTCACGACGATGGTTCCTTCTATCGGAACTGCCTTGATCCACTGTCCTTCCTTGCTCAAAACCTGAAGACCGCCAGTCATGTCTTGCCAAAGAAGGGTAAAAAGCTGGAGGGCAGTATGACTACCAAGAGCAACGTTATCGTCGGATAGCTCTTCTTTGGTATTGACAGGGTAGTAGTTAAAGACCCCATCGGCACCAGGATATGTCACCTTGCTGTCGAAATACTCTTCTGGCAGGCCCAGACTCAGAGCGAAAGCTTGCACCAGCTTTCTAGCAAGCGTGACACAGGAAGCCCAGTAGGTGAGTACGTCCTCCTTGAATCCAGGAAGGTGTGCAGTTCCCTCCCAGATGAGCTCTTCTCCGCGAATCCAAGGTTTGACCTCTTCTGGTATAGCGCTCATGTCTTTAGCAACTGGATCATACTGCGGCGCATATCTCCAGGCCATCTGATTTCTGTTAGATTATATGTGATGTGTCTTCCAGACTCACTACATACGGATTCCTTGACATCAAACCCTTCGGTTGCGGTGGACTGCGAGGTCTTGAAGGCCCAGTATCCATTGAAATATTTGGATTTGAGGACATCAATCATTTCTTTCTTCTCTGTGGGCTGATGGAAAAAGCTATGTCTTGTATCAGCAGTCGTCTTCAACGTAAGAGGGAGGAAGGGCCATTAACGCTAAAAGCTGCTTCTTCGCGTTCGCGATGGCCTCGTCGGAGATCCCATGATTTTTGATGTAGAAAAACCCGGTGTTTGTTGCAGCAGCGTGTAATTGCGATGCGACCTGTTTCCGATGCTCTGGATCATCAGAAAACAACGGGGTCAGATCAATCACTGGTATCTCCTCCGGGGTACAATCACGGGGCGGTATGTCGAGAACTGCGTGAAAAGATTAGGCGGGATTCAAAAGATGGAAAAGTGCATCTTACTGTCTCGAAAGACTGGGCCGTAGCCTGTGCGAAGCTCGAGCTTGTGAGATGTAATGGTGGTGGTGGACATTTTGTAGTTGCGCGTCGTTGGGCGTACTGGTTGAGATGGCGAGCGAGAGACTGCATCATGCTGGCCAAGGTTATTTTATATGTGTTGGAATACATGGAATACAGCCGGATCTTGGCCTTGATATGATCATGTTCAGCGATAAAAATGCCGTTCCAAGTTTCCCGACGGTTAACTACGATCTCCGTCTTTACTATCAGTTGTCCCGGCTATCTCCCCTTACCTTCTCCCATCTCCCCGCATCTTCTCCTATCTCCGCCGCGGAGTTATCATTCATCTTTCCAAAAGTCCCAGCACCGACGATTTCCATCGCATCTCGGAGGTGACATGACAGTCATCTGGCCACAATACCGTCATGTCGTCCGAGGACCCAGCGGAACAGGTTCAGATCAGCCATGAAACGAACAGTGCCAACGATATCGAGGCCCTACAGCACACGATCTACAACTCAGCCATCAATATTATCCAGACCTTTGTTGAGATGTCCCGTCAACTATCAAAGGAGCTCCCCGAGTTTTACTATCTCTGTGTAGCATATTCGGTCCCGATCATTCCTCCCTATCACCAATCATTAGACTCCTCCAGTAGAGAAACACTGGAGCTCCTTTACGCACTTCAATCGAGATACTCTAGTTATGATATGGTCCCGAAAGCTGTGGAGTTTGTCACAGATAGGGCAATCAGTACGCTTGAGTCTTGTGTGGGTGATGAAGCAAATCTGTAGATTGCACTTCAATTTAAAATTATTGCCGTAATCTTCACAGTCATCAATGTGATGCTTATGAAAACTTGTACATTCCTGTTTATCTTCCAGCTGCGTGCACCGCTAGATGTGAACAATTAATTCGTTTCTGTTGATAGCCGATAAGAGAGTTTTCCTTATGGTAAGGAACCACCGTAGTTCCGTGTACCTCCGTAGGTGGTCAGAAACTAGATTACACTCTCCCTTGTTTTTCACCTGGAGTGCAAGTTTTTGTTTCTTATCTAGGCGTTCTTGCTGGGCTGGACCTTTCGAATTGAAATAGTAATAGTGATATCTTTAGAGTACCGCTATCATATTTCAGCGAGCCCTTAGCCTTATTGGATCATCTCCTCCATTCTCATTTCTATGAACATCTTGATCATAAATATCAAGCATGAGACCTGTCATCAGGGTTCCAATCCAAACTTTCCAGACATCGCTACAGATCGAATATGGAAAACACCACGAAGATTTCTGAGACAATGTTGAAGACGAAGCCAGAAGTCGGTAGCGGAGACATTGCGAGCTCCGTGGCTCCCTCTAGTTTTGAATGGACCGTAGCTGAATAACGGAAGCTCGTTCGCAAGTACGTCCCTATCACCACAAATCTACACTCAGATGTGCGGCAGTTCACAAATGTATCCTAGGATCGATCTTCTCATCATGCCACTGCTTGTTTTTGGCTTTGTTTCTCTCTAGCTTGATCGTGGTATCATCTCGTCTGCTCTCACCGACAACTTCCTAGTCGAAGTCGGCATAGCGCAGAATTAATTCAACGTTGGTTAGCAACTTCTGTTAGCTGGTATAGTCATTCTGGAGTTTCCGAGCAATCCCATACTTTACCGCCTCGGCCTCTGCGTTTGGTTGACGGCGCAGATTATCGCGTGGGGGTTGGTTGCAACATTCCAGGCGTTGCAGAATGGTTTGGCTGCCTTCTTAGTGACGTAACTCCTGCTTAGGCTCACAGAAAGCGGCTTCATCCCAGCGGGTCTCTACTCCATCACCACCTGGTATGATGAAACGGAAATCAGCAAACGTTTTGCCTTGTTCATCTTTAGAAACACTCTCTCCTCGGCTGTCAGCGGGCGCATCTCATATGGAGTCCTGCAGATGCGCGGCTTGGGAGGTCTGACTGGTTGGCAACGGGTGTTTATCATCGACGGCATTTTCACCATTCTCGTTGGTGTCTTGTTTGCAGCCTTTTTTCCAAAGGGTCCCCTTAATCCTTCGACTCTAATCGGGATTCAATATTTCAACGAACGAGAAAGAGATCTTGCGCGCAAGAAGTTTGAAGAATGGCTCGGCTACAACAAAACGGCACCACATCACCAGGAAGGACTTCATAGTCGCAGTCACAAACTGGATATGCACTTGCCACAGTTGGCACTCTCGACGCCTATGTTCCTACAATCATCACCAGCTTTGGCTTCAACAGGCTCAGGTCAAACGCGATGGCTTCCGTGGGCCCCTGGATTCAGCTCTTCGTTTTGATCCTTTTTGGGTGGTTGGCGTAAGTGAAAGATAATGTTTACAGCCTCCAAAAAGAATTACTGATACTGGTATATACAAAGATCGGACAGAAAGTAAGCTGTTCCCCCAAGCAGAACTGGTTTGCCTAGCATAGGCCCATTATCATAATGTAGGCAAGGCATCATCTACTTCGGCCCCAAAAGTTGATTGGTGAGGGATACCAAACCTGACATGTCTGGTGTGTTCGGTCATCCCAAGTACCTTAAATATTGCTTGTATGAAACATAGAGCTGGTATCCAAGATTGTGGGCTGGCGCATTCTGGTTCACTCAAATTCATTGGTCTAATGGGTAGGTTGTACGCGCAACGATTCATTTAATTATTAATGAGTTGACGTGCTAGGCATGTCGTCCGATGTCGATCTTTGGAATATCACGCATGACGCAACGAACTAGTGGTAATACCGTTGCACGGTCAAGGTCCAAATACTCCGAGTCATGGAACATCACTCGCACATGGCCGACTCTGATCTGCGTCTTGTCTCCTGAACGTCCGGGTTCTCCTCGTGTCTCCCGATTCTTCATCGACAAGGGTGGCATCGGCGAGGTCAATGCGGTGTTCGAGAAGGCTCCGGTGATGCTTCATCGGACCGTTCCCAGCTGAACTGCCACCTGTGTAACAACGGGCAATGCTACTCCAAAACACCCGGGCCATTCCCGGTTCTGCTCCTGAAGCTAAACTCCCAGCGGTTTAAGGCTGATACCCTGCTAGGCAACAAGTGGTTAAGCAAAGCTAGGACAATGATAAGCCTGCCCTGAAGCCTGAGCTGCCGGAGGGGATTCGGCTGTGAGAATCATGAGAATCATGGAGTACCCCTGCTCGGTTAGCTTGCGACGTTCAAGCCTTCAAGATCGGCGCAGAACAGCGAAATAGGGACGATCGCTACGTGGGGCTCGGGCTCTTCTACAAGCTAACGATATAGGAACACTCTGATCATTCCAGTTCTTATTCATGCTAGCTAAGTGTGGTTACATCGCACTCTACTCCGGGCGCGCCGTTGAAAGCCGAGAATGCCGTGGTAGGGGGCTTGCAGATCTCTCTCCAAGTGCCCGGCGTGGAGTCGGGAGCCTAGGAGAGCCCGTACTCGGCGATGAGCTTCTCGGCGCAAGTCATTCCCGTGACATAGGCAACGGATTGGATGTGGCAACTGGCCAGGATGGGAACGACGCTCATGTCCGCCACCCGCAGGTTGTCGAAGCCCATCAAGTGAAAGTCGCTGTCCACGGCGGCATCAGCATCTCCCGGCTTGCCCATCTTGACCGTGCCGGTCATGTGCCAGCTCGAGGAGATGGTCTGCCGCCAGTAGGCCAGCAAGTCCTCGTCCGAGTCCCCTTGGGGCCCGGCAATCAAGGCCTCGTTGTTGTCGGCATAGCCCTTGTGCTTGGCGATGCGGAAGGCGTCGCGCAGCGCCTCGACGGCCGCCCGACGGTCGAACGGCGACGACAGGAACTTCGGGTCGAACTTGAGCGGCGTATTTGGGTCGGCGGACTGCAGCGTCACCTCGCCGCGGCTCTGGGCGTTGTAGTAGAAGACCAGGATGCACGAGCAGTTGAGGCTATCCTGGGGAAAGCCAGGGATGAACCAGTGGATGGGGAAGTGCGTGAGCACCTCGTAGTGCGGCACCGTCGGCTTGTTCAGGTAGGCTCGCTCCTCAGCCGCGAGCGCCTGGAACTCGTCGGAGGCCACGAGCTTGTCTAGCTTGAACCAGCCGATGCCTAGCTCGCACGCGAACTTGCTCCACGGGCCAGTCCCGTCGCGCTTCCACTGCTCCAGCGCCGCGTCCATGACCTTCTGGTCCCCGTAAAACGGCGCCCGCGCTGTGTCGCCTTCTTTGCGCTTGTACACGAGCGGGCAGAACATGTGATCGCGCAGCCCCTGTCCGATGGCCGGCACGTCTTTTACGACAGGAAGCCCGAACTCGTCCAGTTGCTTCTTGGGACCGATGCCGGAATGCATGAGGATCTTCGGGTTCTCGAGAGAGCCGGCCGAGAGGATGACTTCCTTTGTGGCGAGGTCTGTGAGGTTGGCGTTAGCGAGCAGTTCCAGCTTACACGGCAGCCGCCTGGAAGAAGAAAGACTAACACTTCTTGCCGTTGGACTCGACGCCAACGGCCTTGGTGCCCTCCAAAATCACCCGTTGCACCGGGGACGAGGTAATGATTGTCAGGTTCTCCGGCACGGGCGTCAGTAGGTCACTGGCCGTCGACCGGATGCCCTTGTTGCTCGAGTTGACCAGCACCGACATTCCAATTGGGTCGCCCGAGTTGTGATCCGGGTTCAGAGGAAAGCCAGCGTCCTCGAAGAGATCGAGCATGGGCGGCAGGTCCTTCTCCCACTCGGCCGCAAACCCGACTTTGAGGCGTCCGGACGTGCCGTGGTTTTCGGCCTTGGGCGCCGCGTACTTGGAGTCGACGCCCGCCGGGAGCTCGCCGTGGAACTTCTCCAGACTCTTGTACCGCGGCTGGATCTTGTCCCAGCGGTAGGCGTCGTCGCCGACGATGCGCGCCCACTCCTCGTAGTCGTCCCGCGCGCCGACGGTGTAGACGCCGAAGTTGATGGCGCTGGAGCCGCCCAATCCCTTGCCCCGCGAGTAGTCCAGCTCGCGGTTGTCGCAGTGCTCCTGCGGCGTGGTCTTGTATCCCCAGTTCAGGTCCTTGTTCATAAAGGTCAGCCACCGCTGTCCATCGACGCGGAGATTCCGGTCGTCGTTGTTTCCCCCGGCCTCGAGCAGGAGCACACTGGGTTTCTTTGCTGAGCGCGCGAGGCCAGCGGCGACGGCACTGCCAGCGGGGCCACCTGCAAAGGGGGAAGATGGTGTTAGTCCAGGATCGCGGATCAGCAGCAACCAGGACTTACCTCCGACAATAACGAAATCGAAAGTCGACGATGCCATGATGAATGTGTGTGTGTATGTGTGTGTGTGCCAGGTGTGTAATTAAGGAAATCTTCAGTTAGACAGACGAATCAGGTGCTCTGGTTGGTTGTAGGGTGAATGGACGCGGAACAGTGTTCTCTCGGAGAATCGAGTAATGTATGGCAGGAAGGGGAGGAGGAAGGTGGACAAAGAGGAACGTCACATTCAGCGATCGGCCTCTTTGTAGGAATGAACTGACACCTTCAAGATGCGGAGCCAGGGGGGGCTTCCTTAGCAGAACATGGAAGCCCAATATCTGCAACCAACGCCGGGTTTTACTCGGCCTCCAACATTCAGGGATCCAAGTCATGTTCGACTCGCACTGACCTCGCAAATGTCCGTCGAGGGGCAGATCTTTAGCCTCTCCCGAGTCCCCCGACAAGCATCTAGGGTCATCAGGGCCCCACTCGCCGGGTGATCTCTCCTTGTTCTAGATCGGGGAGGGTGATAACTCTGCAGGAACGGGCCCATTCCGTCGAGGCCAAGCATCTTAGTGATGGGACGCGCGAGCACGTTCGACATATTGCGGATCCGCATGAGCCTGCATGGCCGTGATACGCAACTCACCACGTAACTTACATAGTGGTAATCAATCCAGTCGGGGACGAAGGACTGTCAGGGAAGAGCAGGCCAAAGCTTCATCTGCATTCCATATAATCCATCTGAACCAACACGTCTTACTTCCCTTCCCTTCCCCCTCCCCCCCACACGTTCCTTCAGTTTCTCTTCTCCGGAATTTCTCTTCTCCGCCTCCCTCGCCTTCGGCCATGAGTAATGCAGAGCAGTTCACCCTCCTTTCGCTTGGCTTAGTGACCATTGCCGTCAGGGTCTCGGTGCGATGGCAGCAGGCCGGGCCCGCGAACTGGCAGCTGGACGACTACCTGATGCCGTTGACGGGGGTGAGTGACCAAGAACCAGTTGCTCTTCTCTGCACTCGGGCTGACATGGCGGGTAGGTTGTCTTCACCGCGGAAGTAGTAGCTGCATACCTGGTGGGTGCCAAGTTCCAGGGCATGACCAACAGCTACATCGACGACGAGCAACGTGCAGCAATCGACCCAGACTCTGTAGAATACTACAACCGCCAATGGGGCTCCAAGATACAGGTTATTGGCTGGTCCTTGTATGCCTTTATCCTCTGGGCACTCAAGTTCTGCGTCACATCATTCTACTCACGACTCACGTACGTAACGCCACCCAGGCCCGCGTTAACTCCAATTGCTTCTCTAACTAGTACGATGCGATAGATCCGGCTTGCAACATCTCAATTTGCGTGTGAAGATTGCCTATATCCTCCTCGCTGTTACCTACGCAGTCGTCGCGCTTACGATCCTCTTCTCGTGTTATCCTACCCGCAAGTTTTGGCAGATTAACCCAGACCCGGGCACGCTCTGCCGCCCGACCAACTCCCCCGCCTACGTGTTGGTCGTCGTGATACCCAACATTCTCACCGATCTATACTTGCTTTCCATTCCGTTGCCGGTTAGTAACGCAGATATTATCCCTTCTCACGGCTGTGTGACTGACCCAGGTCTTTCTCAACTATAGCTACTATGGGGCGTGAACATTAGCTTGCGCAAAAAGCTCACCCTGATGATCCTATTCAGTGGCGCTATCTTCGTCATCATGGCCGCTACGATCCGAGCCGTGGTGATCCTAACGGTAATACTAGCCTGCAACCCTTTTTTTCTTGGCTAACCCAAGGGGCTTTTCTAGGCTGGGCTAGACGGTGCCATATCCGGCAGTGCCTGGGCATGCCGTGAGACATTCGTGTCCATTGTCGTGACGAACCTGCCGATCATCCAGCCGCTAATCCGGCGAGGCGCGAGCAAGATCGGACTAAGCGCACTATTCAGCAGAACGTCGCCGACTACCAGAGAGAGCCATCAACTGAACAGCAACCCCACGACCGGCAGCAAGTTCAACACGAGCCGCAAAAGGGGCGCGAGTCGTCACCCCATCTCGGACGCGCATGTCACGGCGTGGGCCAGTGACGAGCATATCCTGCCCGAGGATGGAGATGGGAGGAGCACGACCATGAAGGAGCCTGGTGTCAGTGTTGGCATCCTTGTTGCGCAAGAGGTTCGGGTTCAGTCGGAGCCTTTGCCGGACGACTCTGGTGCCTCGACTGACGCGAGGCGCGATGACTGGGGATATCAGGCACCCAACCGCCGGGATGAGAGGACGTACAGGCAATGAACTTTGTCGTCCTCTCTCTTTGTGATATTAGGCTTGTGGTATCACTAATACGCGGGAAGAAAGACTCCCTTTAATGTCATGGCGTTGTACTCTTTTCGAGGGTTGTTTACTTTTTTACAATCTCAAACATGAGGCTGCGAATTAGCCCTTTTTCATTTTATTAGACAATGGGCTCCTCGCACGACATATCCATAGATTAGAGATAGATGATCGAAGTTACATTCAAAATTAAAATCTCACCCGCCCGCTACTTACTACCCTAGACTAGGTCATTAAGGACGTTCCTTCGAAAGCACGGACGGTTCGAAAAGGGCAGACGATGGATAATTTATTTCAACAGTCAAATAATGGCTACACTCAGCCAAGAAACTAATTATGTCTTTGCTAATACCCAGATTCTGCAAAAATAGTATTGTCTATCATTGTTCCGTCTATTCTTGCAGCGTTTTCTAGGAACCCCCCGCCCAACCTTAATTAAATACCACACAGCTCGTGTCCACTACCCACTCCTTACGACCTCTCTGTCACAGCTCGTCTTCAGCTCAGGGTCTTCGCATAAATTACTCGACACATATCAGAATTCCTCTTGTCGCTATCACTGCTAGGTTTCGGCTTAGGGCGTCCATAAACAATGGACAAATTCCTCAGCCCGGGATAGTTGCAGCCAGATGGGGTAATGGACCCTTATTTTTCTTATCAACAACACGTGGTTTACAATATATGGTCTTCAGCGCAAACTTCTCAGAACAGACGTGCAGCTTCTCGATTTCGCCCTTAAATTACAGTGAAAAAAGGAGTAACAAAAGAGGAAGCTCAAGGTATGCGGCTGTACTATAACTGTGTAACCGTTCGAAAAGACGTGACCTTTGCAAAGGTTTATCATTGACCACTCAAAACACTCACATCTGAATGAAACGGTGATGCCTATAATGCATGTATATGTATGGCCTTCTTTACCCCTCTTCAAGTTGAATAATACATTGTTGTTCTCTCTCAGGTAGATACGTATTTGTTGGCTACGGTCATCGCTACGGCAATTCGCAAGCCATCGTGTCCCATCAGTGAACCTTCCAACTAAAATGATGTCGTCATGAAGTGCACAGTCGTACAAGGACTGCCCTCTTCGGTGCTCCTGTGGCATTCGCCTCGTCGACGTCAAGTTTAGCCATCAGTGTGGCGAGATTCATGGTCGCTTGCTTGACATAGATCTCGATTCGGTCAACCGACCTCGTCACTATTGTCCTACGCATGGCGAAATTACTTGCCTGAAACACGAGCCAATGCGTCTCTGGACCAAGATCCCTAGGAATGAAAACACAGGATCATGGTTGTGGATTCAGTCAACCAATTTGGACAGAGTCGATACAGGCGTCTCGCCGTCTCAAAAATCCTTCACGATTTTCTTCAAGAATTCCTGGGGGACAAGCCTGTGGAGATAGAATACATGTAGATGGATGCAATTTGCATCAGCCAAGACGATGCTCAAATGCGATCATCTCAAGTCCTAATGATGGTTCATATCTGTGCTCGACGGACGGAGGTTCTTTAAGACCGCAGGGGGAAGGATAAGGATAGGTTCCTCAGATCTAGTACAGCAGGTATCCGTTCTTAATGAAAGAAGAGTATAACAGAAGATACAGATTGGTTAGGGCTTTGCTATGTTCAAGGCGTCATTCAGGGGGGACTCTTCCCTGGGGCCGAGTTTGATAGAATTGAGATTGAATAAGGGTCATGCCATCTTACTGACAGCAACAAACAGTAGCATCAGCAAGACGATGACGACGTCGAGCCTTGGTTTGGTAGGATGGGCGGTAGCAGGGCTGTTACAATGCATGCATGGCATTAGGCATTGCTGGGCGAAGTCTTGAGTAGGGCTTGTTCAGTTCTCAACTCGCATACAGTAGTATCAGTCATTAATAAATTGCGGTTCCTCTCGTATTGTAGCCTTTATTTTGAAAATGACAAGGTGTGGTCAACTTAAGCTTCCTTGCTTTACGGCTGTTGATCGTTCTATCACTTTGCTTTTGATGCATCCTTCTCAGCGATCAGTACTTTGCGTATTCGTATCTCGGGACCACGAAGCACAGAGTGACTAGCTTGAGTATCAACTGGGAAAATGTCACAGCGTTTTGTCTGCACCGAGTGAATGCTGATCCTTTTCCCTTTGCGACTTGCCCAGCATGAATCAACTTTCAACCCAAGTACAGGTTTGTTAGCATCATCCTTGTTTGCGTGCTCTTGGGGATGTCATTTGAGCTTTGCCTTGCCTGCCGCTCGAAGTTGCAGTCGTCGCATCCTGCAACATAAAACCCCAGTGTGCCGCTGATTTTGTCTGCCGCTGGACCAGCCCTCTTTGAGATGGCGATTTGGGATATCATCAAACGCCACAACGGCATATATGCCATTGGACCCTACGATGGTAACGTGCACCGCACACGCGTCAACGATGACATCACGAAAATCGCTGCGCCATCGGTCGTCCATCGCGATGGCTTTCCTCTGATTGTCCCTAACTTATCCATGATGCGCATGCGCCAAACAAAATCGTCGGATTAGGTCGGCAGAGCTGGCCCGCGCGGGTGTGTTCTACCACCGAGCCTGACGGTTGGGATGGATGGTCCGCAAAGTGGTTCGCCTCGTTTGAGTTCCCGGGTCGGCGGTTTTCGGAACTTGGCTCGGAAATACGCAACGGTGAGGCTTTGTCGGGACCAAGACATCAAGGGCGGGGCGGGCCGGTGACGGCACACGGAACGGTCTGGTCCAGTGGAGATGGTCGACCGGTCTACGACCCCGGCAGCCTCAGAATGCAAAGCACAGGGCAAGCAGTGCACTTGTGTACTTCATCGACGATTCGCGCGTTGATTGAAAGCGACTCAGAGCGTCGAGCCGCGGTGGGATACACGACCTTGGCCTCTCGGGGGGGCAAAGTCGTGATGGTCGCTGACGTGGCGGGCCTCACAGTCGGGGAACAAGAGAGTGGTGAGTGCATGGAGGCTACTGCACCCAACGGCCATCACGAGACTGACTGGATGGAAAGGGTTTTGACGATCCTGGGGGAACACATTCTTGAGATTCTTGGGCCTCAATCGTGGGTGCCGATCGCAGCACAGAAGTCGCAGGGAACAACCTTGCAGAGGGAGTAAGGGAGGGGGAGGGGATGTTCCTCTTTAGGCAATCGATGGATGTTCGAGGGAGGCGATAATTAGCTGCGATGCTGGAACAACAGGTCTCGGGTCTCATGAGCCAAACGCTCTTGTTTGAGGCATTGAGCGAGAAAGAGAGAGAGAGGGAGGGAGGGAGGGAGGGAGAGGAGGAGAGCCTCGGCCGATCAACCACCATCCAACCCGTCAAGCGATCATTTGGCGGCTCTGCCACTCTCCATACCCGACGACGGGACTCGTCCTCTTCTCTACTGCACGAGAGTCGGTATGCACTCTGGGGAGGCTTGGAATCGCAGAGGTGCGGGGGTGAGTTGAAACTACAAATTGTACTTTCAAGCGTGTGGATGGACTGGACGCCAATCAGTGCTGACAAAGGCCGAGGATTGGCTCTGCCCTCTGCACCGGAGTGAGAGCGCAGTTGAGTCTGCAGGCCGTCCGCTCGTCACTCGTCAGACGCCCAGATGGCTTGCTTAAGGCAAAGTTGGGCAGCCAAGCAGCCAAGCAACCAAGCAACCAGAGGCCAGACCGTGTCTTGTCTTGTCTTGCTTGCCTACTTAGGCCAAATACTGACCATCATGCCCAGTCTGCGTGCTGCGGTCCCCGTCTTCCGGCCGCCTGTTTCCTCTTCTTTCTCCTCGTCCTCGTCCCCGTCCTCCTCTTCCTCTCACCACCACCACCAACGTCAACGCCGACAGCCGTTGCCTTCTTTCGAACTGACCCGTTTCCTGGCGCGCGCAGTCGCGGGAGACAACTCTATCCTCGAGTTGTCACCCCATCCCATCCCATCCCATCCCATCCCGTCCCATCTCATCTCATCCGCTGGCGACCTAGTGCCTATCCGCCATCACTCACTCAGCCTGATCACGCCAAACCATCCCCCCGCGCCAGCGATCAACAACAGCGATACCTTAGATAATAAACCTCCTCACAATGACAAACCCCTCATCATCAACGCCCTCCAACCTCAACCCGAAGAGGTCGCCGTCGCCATTCTTCCAGCCCTCGGTCCCGGATATCCAGTCGACGATATGGTGGCAGTTGAATCGTTCCCACCGTCCTCACGGCGACCGCGGTGACGTCGATCTCTTCGGCCCCGGACCTTCCACCTACAACACCCACGCCGGCTCTGCCTCTTCAGAACACCCCGCCGATGAGGGCCCCGACTCGCTGGCCATGGACTCAAGTGTCAACATGGACTTGATGCGGTGGAATGACGGCTATGAGGTGTACAACAATCCCATGGACTTGTTAAGCTACGTCCCCGAGGAGCTTCCCCAAGAGCTTCCCCAAGAGTGCGTCAACGTCCAAAACTGGATGCAGGGATCGCCAAGCTCACCACTTGGTCCCGGTGTTGCTGTGCCCTGGGAACCTGCTCCAAGAAAAAAGAAGCGCGTCCACGATATCATAGATGTCCTGGGACAGGTCTTGCCAGCGCCATCAACCGCCGCTGAGAATCCCGCTTGCACCACCCTCGCATCTACGCCCGCGCCAACATCTACTCAAACCAAACGACCATGGTCAAAATGCCGAACACAATCGGATAGTCACTATGACGAGCAATGTGATCCAAGAAGGAGGAAGATGGGCCCGCAAACCTCGGCCATGCACCCTACATATCCAAAGATGATCACTCAGGACATTAGAGAACTCAACGACGAGGACTTCGAAAATTCGTGTGAGTACTGCTTCTTCTACCTCCAGGAGCCGTACAAGTATATCAACAAGCCATGGACCTCGTGTGGGAAACCAAGAGCCGAGATCTCTCACATCGTCACCCACGCCATCAGCGACCACGGCCTGATAAGAGGCCGAAACTCACAACGCCAGAATCAGCGGTACTTGACCACGTGTGCGAGTCACAAATCCGACTCCAAGGGCAAGTCGGAATGCGACCGCTGCAAGGACGTCGAGCACTGGACCGAGGAGGACCTGGCAAACGAAGCGCACGAGGGGGAGTCCGTGTGCCTCCGGTGCTACACCCAGCTGCCCACCAAGAAGGATCTCTACGAGCACCTCAAGGAGCTAAGCATATGCATCTACAGGCAGGACTGGCCCATGCGGCGGAAGACGAGAATTCTCTACAGCGTCTTCTGTTCGTCGGACGTGGTACCCAAGTTCTCTCCCCCACCCGAAGGCGCCATCAGAGGAGACGGCGCACGAAAGCGAAACCAGAAGGTCTCCCGACGCGCCTCACAGAAGACTCAAGGCATGAGCAGCAGCCAAGGGCCCGCACGAGCGAATATCCTTCCCACGCGTACTCGGCCGTTTTCTCGTCATCAGCCCGAGTTTGCTGGAGACGTCTCCGGCAACTACTTCCCAGGTCCGCCGGCGCATGCACTTGTGCCGCGACAACCTATGCCCTCGTACATCGACGTCGGGCCACCGCAGAACACCCAAGAGCCGACGGACTATACCTCTCCCTTCCATGGCCTCAACTTGACCATGCCGATTACTCAAGCCGAACCTCAGTCTCTATTGTCTAGCCCATCAATGCCGATGAGCCAGGTTGAGACTCAGTCTATACTATCAAGCCCGTCAATACCGATAACCCAAAACGAGACCGAGCCTATGTTATCGGCACCTTCATTACCGACTCAGTATCAAAACATGGCCGGTTGGCAGTTCAGAGGACAGCCCGTGGGAAAACGGTTTGGATACGGAAGCACCGATTCAGGATTCGTGTCCGGGAGCAACAAGGACAACGATAACAGGAACCCGGTATTCGACGAGAATCTCATGTTAGGATCAGACTACTATCCCGACACCTTCTCGGATTTGCCACACCGTTGAAATTCTTTATTTTTTTTTTGGGTTGGACAGAGCTTCGTCCCAAGCAGAGATGCTGCCACCTTAGCAGCTTGGCAGCCTCAAAGCGTCAACGCAAAGGTGTCTCACCGTCGCCTCAAGAGAAGCACTCAAATTGCTGCGTCTTTCGTTCAAATACATGTGTATTTACACGAACAGTCACACCCAGTCGTTTCAGTACACGCCGATGCAACAACGACGAGGATCCATCCTCTATGTCACATGACCTCGGAGGGAACGGTCAAGTTCCGCGGGACTTTCATCGCGCAACTGAGCGAGTCTCAGTTTGAGAGACTCATTGAAGTGCAGTGCCACCGCCCGGCGGACAGAGAGGCCAAGGGAACCGGCCCTGTTGTGAGGGGGGGTTCACAAGCGGGATTCGACTGCTTGCCTCCGCCCTTTGACTGGATAAGCTGGGCCCGGTGACTTGAAGACGGCATGCAGATTGAACCAAAGTGCGTCTCAGGCGGTTGTACAATACTTCATACCACCCCCACCCTGTTTTTTTCTGTTGTATGATACCATGTCGTTTAGATCAGCGTAGACCTTGGACAAGGCAAACCATTGGGTTGATGTTGGCGTTGGTCAGGCTTGCCGCGATAGTGAAAATGCGATGTGCAGTGTTTTGAGTATCACTTACCTCTTTCGATTGCTTCCGGAATCCTGCTTCACATGATATTTTCCGCATTGCTGTTGTATGGCACTTGATCAGCCGTGGCGATTTCTTGCACCCCTCTCGGTGTTTAAGTGCTCTTGGGGTGACGTCAGATGGAATGGAGTTGAGAATGGATAGGAGCGTCGTTGCGATAAACAACGCTTCCGCGGGAACAAGAGAAATCGCAGTCCAGCATAACAACAAGAGTGTTTTTTTTGTTAACAGCTATAATAAATGTGATCGAGAGATCCTTATACTTGATCAATAAAGAGACTGATCTTTTCCCTTATCTTTGAGTTACTTCTTAACAGGACTAGGACAGTTCCAAAACCCAGAACTCCAGGTCTAGGGTACCTCAGTTGGAACTGAGCAACTTGGATTGGTTGGGCTGGCATCCAATAACGAGGCCATTAGGCAGGCACATGATGACAGCCCGATAACGCATTGCTACGTGGCAGCTACGGAAGAGGTCATCGATGGGCCGTCTGCAGCCTTGTTTTATGTTCGGACAGATGGATGGCGATGATGGACGACGAGCGGCGGGCTTGTCGCCCATAATGAGGCTGCAACCCGAGCTACAATCATTCACATAGCGACGCTTCATTTTTGGGGCTCTCGACATGCGGGCTATTTCAAGCAAGACAACAAATGGATCCCCCAGAATGGTACGGAGTATTGTCTTATACGAACACAGTTGCATGACGCTTGAGTGTGCCTTGGACGCTCTGACTCTAGACCACTGTAGCCCCTGACGTCAGCTCACCTGAATATTTCGAGCTTGAATCAGGGCTGAGCAACGCTCCGAGCACTGGGCAGCTCACTATGAATTGCATCCGGTGAGGCGTTCTTTGGCAAATAGCAACCCAAAGTCGCGGGCCCCACCGCCCTACGCCAGCTCACGCCGACGGAACAATCCCGTCTGGAGGGGCGCAAGGCACGCGATGCCTCAACTGCTTATTGCATGGGTAAGTTTTGTCGCACCAATGCTGCGGTAAGTGGCGGTCCAGAGGGAAACAAAAGGTGGTAGTGAGGCGGGGATGCGTTGGCGTCGCACAGACTCGGCCACGTCTGGAGGAGAAGAAGGCGGCGACACACGGTTCTCGCGCATTTCATTCATTCGTTCGACAGGCACTTTATCTGGCACTCGTCGGTGAGCACGGGAACGCTGCTGTCTATAGCACTGCATAAGTGCTCGGGTGAATACGAGATATGCACAGCAGGCTGAGTGCGTACAGCAGCGTTTCAAAGCCCTGTGGCCAGTCAGGCACGAAGCCACGCGAACTCGAGCGGCGCGCGTGAGCAGTCGCAAATCCGGGGCGGATGTCCGATCAGTGCTTATGGCTCGCCAATTCACAGCCATTCATTCTGGAGGAGGCCCTTGTTGGTGACCCCTACTAGGCCGGGCCACGACGGTTGTTTTTCCCTAGGGCTTTCCATGGATAGATATCCGTACTCCGTAGGTTTGCTGGCGAGCGAGTTGCTGCTGGGATTCGCTTCTCGTGGCCTCCCAGCATGCCCCCGTTGCAAGACCAGGATCTGCTGTCCGGCGAGGTTTCAGCTTGGACGAGGGACCACGAGTATCAAACAGGAAAAGAAACGCCGTGGGACCGAAAATAACGCAGAGCGGTTGAAGGATCCAGCGTCATCATCCTCTTGCGCGCCCACATACTCTCTTCCTACCTGTGAAGACATCAGCTACGAGAGAGGGCCAGCGCAATGTGGTTAAACGAAGGGAAGAGAAAGTGCGGGCAGGTGACATCCGGGACCGAGCCTAAAGAGGCGGGAAACTCATTTCAGCTCTAAATTGTGCAGTAGCGCGCGACTTCCTCTGCCTTGTCCGCACGCCGATCGACATTTGATGAGGAGTTTTGAGGGCTTCCCCAGAGTCCACAAGTTCAGGCGTGTCAGTGACAGAACCCACGACGCTGGCCAAACAAAGCTACCTCGGAGACGTCGCACGGCCACAGGTGCCTCAATGGGCAAGGCGCCAGGGGACGAGGACTCTAGGCCGGTGCTATAGCGCTACGGCGCTATAAGGCGCGACTGGGGGGGGCTCAAAACCAGCGCCCAGGCGGACGGAGCCAAGCGAGCTGGACGCAGGAACGGGGGCCAGGGGGGCGAGCGCGGGCTAGGAACGGGAATGGCTGTGGAAGGTGGGTGGTGTCAACGGCGGCCAATCACGCACGGCCCGGGAAATTGTGCAAATCTTATTTTGGCGCTTTATGAACCGCGTGAGGAGGAATCAGCTGGCGCGAGGGGATATTCGTAATTAATGGTTTATTTGTCTTCGTATTACTATTACTTCTGTGGCCATTGGGATTGGATTCGGCCATTGTGTTTGTACCAAAGGCGGCAGGTGCACGGAACATGGGAAATACGCGCGACGAGTCAAGCCCTGGTACGCCAGCGCTGAGCACAGCGAGCGAGATTGGAAAAGAGTGGAGATGCAGTGACGAACCCGTTGGATCTGATTGATTGCGCCGAGCCTTGTCTTGTGGACTCGGTTTCGTTCGACTCCATCGCCCATGTGGATGAATGGTGGGCGAGCGGTGGTCAAGGCAGCTTTTTTTAAAAAAAAACCGCCACGTTCTGCGAGCTGGTCTGGCTTTGTTCCTGAAATTCACTCATCTCTGAACGAACGGCTAGAAGTTTCCACAGGCTAATGAGGCAGCGAGGACGTCGACAGGTCCTCCGTCGTCGATCTCCCTTGGCAACCCGAGTGGAATGGATACAGAGCCTGCATTGTGCATGACGGCCATGGCCCCGCCCTCCTCTACTGTACCGAGTTTGCTTTTCTCCCCTTCGCCTCCACTTACACTGGCTGGTGTTGAACTTTGACGACAACGACGGTGGCCATGGCGACTACTCCCACCGCCGGTCCTTCAACTGACACGCCAAAGAAACGCCCGTGGTCACCTCTTCGTGCAACGGGGGCCCGGGATGACGAGGAAAGGGCCTGATGCAGCGTCGCATCGTCCTGGCGCCTCCCCGCAGACCGTAGACAGCATTCGTCGCCAGTGAAGCAGCAAGCGGCCAGCGTGGACGGGCCCCGTCGGAAGTGTGCCTGAAGTCAGGCGGGGTGGTAATTTCCGCGCGACGACATCTGGTGCAGAGCCCGGTCTGGAGTCCTGGGGTTCGCCCTCTTGCTCGTTGTCAGGTCACCGGTACCCGAGACAGGGGCAAAAGGATGCGCGCACTCCAAGTCCCGGATACTGCGTCGCATGCGTCCCCCTCCCCCCCCCCGCCGCTTTGTGCCTGGCAGTAGTTGGGGCCGCGCCCTGGGAGGGGGGTGCCGCACTGGGGCCTTTTGGAGGGGACTCCCTGGTCAATCTCGGCCTGTCTTCTCTTGGCGCCAGTAAAAACTCGTGCCTGGCGTTGAGTGCTTTGGCGCGCGTGTGGTGCGCTGGTGCCGGTGCTGGGTGGTTGTTTGCGCTCCAGGTCCCCGGTTTGGCCTGTCGCACAAGTACTTCATCGATCCCCTCCCCCCCGACTCAGCCACGTCTTCCTGCGATCCTTCTGCGCTTCACCTTCACCTTCAACCAGACAAGACTTCGTTGGCAAAGTCTACCCACTCGTACATTCAGCTTCTCCACCCTTACTTACATATCCTTGGATACCGAGTATCCTCGCCCTGCACTCTTTAAACTCCCGCCGTCGCTCTCACCTGGCCTCTGACACGAGCCACACCAGCAACCACCAACAACAAACACTCACTCGTCTGCGACTTGTTATACACCCGGCGCGCGATATACCGCTGCCCGCTTTGAAAGCACTCACCAACAACTCCATCACCCACCCAGACAAGATGCACTTCTCCAAGCTGGTCCTGGCCGTCCTCCCGGCGCTTGCGCTCGCGAGCGAAGACACCACCACCAAGACCTCCACCGCCACCCTCACCAAGACCTACACCCTGTCCGAGGTCCACACCGTCACCTCGACCTGGACCGCCGCTTCCAGCGCCAGCGCAAACACCACCACGCCCATCTCCACGCCCGCCGTGAAGACCACCCCCGGCGCCTCGTCCTCCAACATCACCAGCTTCACCACCGCCGCTTCCACCGCCGCCGATGACTCCGCGCCCACCGCTGTCACCACCACCGGCGCTGGCTCTGCTCTGAATGCCGCCAACGTCGTCCTGGCTGGTGTCGCCGGCATGGTCGTCGTTGCCCTGATGTAAGGCGTCGTTGGGACGCGACCCGGTGGAGGAGGGAGGTTCACTCTGGAGACGAGTAACCTCGTCACTGTCACCATTTCGAGCTCGTCGATGCGATCATCTTCTCACCCATTTCCTTTGTCACTTATGCACCCTTTTTCGCCTTTACGGCATGGCCAACAGCGTGGCCCAAACTTCTCTGGCATAACGATGAAACGACGTCAAATAGCGCCACTATACCGACTGCAGAACGGCCTTCGCGCCGTCTAGCACCCACTCTGCTTCTGCTTCAACTGACGAGTTCAATCTTTTTGTTGACTCTGCCCCTCGTGGAGAGCTTCGACTGTTCCCTTGCGTTTCATCGCGAGCAGACACAAAACACACCCGCTCCTTGTCGATACACTTCGCGGGTTTTCACCATTTAATGTTTCATTTCATCCCCAGCGGCACGGCACCTGCGCGCGTTGACTGCGCTGCGCCCCAAAAAAGAGCCTCGACTTTTACCTTTTTGAAAACGGTCACCTTGGCTTCCGTCGTCTTGGCGCATCTGGAAGGGTAGCCGCCATGCTGGCGGCTTTGAGATGACAAGACATCCCCAATTCCCAGATTCGCCAGGACGGAACCCACACGGTGCCTGCTCGCTGGCTGGAGACCTATTAGCATTGTTATTCCGTCAACATCTCTTCACCGGGGCTCTGCTGCTTCTCAGGGGGCCCGGGACCGAGGAGACGGGGACGAACGTCGGGGACGCACGGAAACAATACCATCTATATTCGCTTCACCATATCTCTTCTTCTTGGATGAATTAGCCTTTTATTTCATTTCTGTCTGGCGATACCCCCTTTGGAAGGATGGTGGTCCGAGGCATGGGGACTCACGTCCCACACTCCGCTTTCGACTTGCGGTTGAACCGGTGTACTGGACGATGATCTCCCATGAGCTCTGGGCGGACGGATTGTTGTCTTGGAGTATGAACCCTTTGTTTTATTCGGTGGTGGGGATCTGGTTACAGAAAAGGGGGATTGATATTTTGAGCGTCCTGGCGAAGCGAATCACGATTTGATGAGCCGTGATGAGATCGCGAGCGTAGATAGGAGAGCAATAGTATTTAATTACTCTTTGCTCGAAACCAGCTGGCCCGCCTTTGTTCCGTTGGATGTCCCTGGTACCATGTCGATGATGTGCTTGAGCCTGCAACTACCGTTATTCCTCGTGGTTCGCATCGCTTCGGCATCTTGCTCCGGCCTCGGGTATCTATGTTCGCGGACCGATGACTAATTGCCTATTCGGTCTGGCGTTCCGAACCAAAGAGCCGCCAAGTCACTCATGGTGTTTACCGTTGGGATGGTGGATCGGGGAATGGGGCTGATTAAGGATATTGCGCCGCATTCTGATTGGTCGCCGGCTGTGGCAAACGTCCGCTTGAAGCCGGCGGGCGGGTCGCATCGGCCTCGCTCCCCAACTTTTCTGCATTGGATGCTGCAGCCATCTTTTGCTCACCTCCATCCCTGTCCGAACATCCCACCATCTACTACATCCGCCAATTCCTTCCCGTTTGTCGAGCGACCCTTCGTCCTCGATCGCTCGGCGACAGCATCATGGCCACGATAGCCCCCTCGCTCAAGCGGGCTCACGCCCCTCTACGACGAGTCCTGCGCGTGACTTCGACGCCAGCTGTTCGGTCTTTCGCCACCGTTCCCTCCGAGCCAAACGACCCGGGCAAAGTCCCGAAGCGAAAGACCTACTTCAAGGACACATCCGTTGCGCCCTTTTCCGACTTCGTGGCCACGTCTTCAGCTGCGCAGCCCCTGTCGCCCACTGAGGCCTTTACTCTGAGAACCGCCGAGGTCGGCCCCGAGGGCAAGAAGAAGACGATTACACGCCTGCCGGAGTGGCTCAAGACGCCGATCCCCGCCGGAAACGACAATTTCAAGAGCATCAAAAAGGACCTCCGAGGATTGGGACTGCACACTGTCTGTGAGGAGGCACGATGTCCCAACATTTCTGAGTGCTGGGGTGGCTCCGATAAGAGCGCCGCGACGGCAACCATCATGCTGATGGGCGATACGTGCACCCGAGGATGCCGCTTCTGCAGCGTCAAAACCAACCGAGCGCCGGCGGCCCTGGATCCCCACGAACCCGAGAACACCGCCGAAGCTCTGGCCCGATGGGGACTGGGCTACGTCGTCCTGACCAGCGTGGATCGAGACGACCTGGCTGACGGCGGTTCGAGGCATTTCGCCGAGACTATTAGGAAGATCAAGCAGAAGAAGCCTACTTTGCTAGTTGAGGCACTGACCGGTGACTTCCGCGGCGATCTGGACCAGGTGGCGATAGTGGCTGAGAGTGGACTCGATGTCTATGCGCATAACGTTGAGACAGTCGAGGACTTGACTCCGTATGTGCGAGACCGAAGGGCTACCTTCAGACAGAGCTTGGAGGTTCTGAAGCACGTCAAGGATGTGAAGGGTAAGGAGGGAATTATTACCAAGACGAGCATCATGCTCGGTCTTGGTGAGCAGGAGCATGAGCTCCAAGCTGCACTTGAAGGTATGGGAACTGGGATCTGGGATCCACTTTTGCCGAGAACAAGCTAACAAGACGACAGAGCTCAGGAAAGTCGACGTTGATGTCGTCACCTTTGGCCAGTACATGCGACCGACCAAGCGTCACCTCAAGGTCGAGAAGTACGTTACTCCCGACGAGTTCGAGATGTGGCGCAAGCGGGCCCTGGACATGGGCTTCCTGTATTGCGCCAGCGGACCTCTCGTGCGCTCGTCGTACAAGGCCGGCGAGTCCTTCATTGAGAATGTCCTGCGGAAGCGTTCGGGCGAGAAGGGCATGGCGCGGGGAACTCTGGGCCAGGCAGTTGCCCTGGAGTCGGAGGCTCGGTCGACAATCTGAACAGTAGACGGTGCTTCTTTCTCGCACACATTCTCTGGGAGCTTTAGCACCAGTAATCGTTGTTATAATGGGGTGGTTGGTTATGATCACGGCGACGGCCGCATGGGATGGCGTTGAAAATTGGATACGGACTGGATGATGCGTTCTCAACAATAGAAGCATTGGCCTTCAACAAGGGCCTTGCACAAACGTACAACTCACTACAACTTAAAGCATTTGAACAAAGTTAGTCCATGTCCAACGCGATCTTGGACAGCTCGACATGTCTCTGCCCCTCCCACGACAGGCCGATCACAGTCTCGTTGACGAGAGGACAGCATACATCTGATTCTTTGACTTGTTAGCCCTCTCCCTGACCAACAGGACTGCATTGATTCATAGCATTGCAGGGTTGGTGTTTCGTGAGCACTCCATCACTGCTTCGTGAGACGAGAAAGGGGTTGAGTATGCTGGGCTGAGCGTTGAGTGGGAGTTGTACCACTGCAAAGACAGGTACACCGTCGTCCAGGGAATGACGGCCACGTTGTTGATCTGTTATCGAGGGCGGTGTCCCCGGGAGTCGTAAGTAGATTTGAGGGGTCTGCGGGAAGAAAAGTGGTTATAGAAATATTCATATCATGCTTTTCTGGGTGTGATATGCGGGAAGGAAGGAGCCTGACCCTTCTCCCTTCTCAGTTGCCTGGTTTACGTTGAGCACGGCAGGTGCCATACAGTTAAGGCAGGAACCTCGACCCTAACAACCTGTATTCTCTCTGGATTCTCGCCCTTCACCAGTTTCTTCGAACTCGTCTTCCGGTTGATTCTCCAACTTCTTCGTCAACCCTCTCGCCGGCACCATGAAGCTCGTCGCCGCCTTCATTGCCCTCGCCCTTGCGGGTGTCGCACATGCAAAGTACTGGATGGAGGACATCGGCCACTTTGGACGGTCTCCGTACTTCCCCGACAGCCACTACCGCGTCTTTCGGGACGTCAAAGACTATGGTGCCTTAGGAGATGGAGGTTCGTGTACCTTGCCTGTGGGTTTCTAGTACACTGCTTACGAGGATCTAGTCACCGACGACACGGCCGCCATCAACGCCGCCATCAGTGCCGGAAGCCGATGTGCCCCCGGGGTTTGCAAGGGGAGCACCATTTCTCCTGCGACTGTCTACTTCCCATCTGGGTATGCCACGATCTGACCTCGTTGTTGCTGGGATTTGGGAGAATTGGCTCTGACAATTGATCAGAACCTACCTTATCAGCAGCTCTATCATTGATTTCTACTATACCCAGCTCATCGGAGATCCAAACGACATGTCGATCATCAAAGCATCGGGATCCTTTTCCAAGGAAAGCTTCAGCCTCATCGATGCCAACCCTTATCTGTTCAACGGCGCCCTTGCTTGGAACTCGACCAACACGTTCTATCGCCAGATCCGCAACCTGGTCATCGACACCACGGCTCTTCCCCCAGAATACCCCGTTGTTGGCATTCATTGGCCCTGCTCCCAGGCGTCAGCCATCTCCAACTGCATTTTTAAAATGTCGAGCCTGCCTGGAAACCGCCACACCGGGCTTTTTATCGAGGAGGGTTCTGGTGGTTTGCTGAATGATCTGTTCTTCTACGGAGGCGGCAATGCCACCGTTCTGGGGAACCAGCAGTACACTGCGCGGAATCTCTGGTTCACAAATGCGGATGTTGCCATCTGGATGACATGGAACTGGGGATGGACCTTCAAGAGTATAGTCTTCAAGGACTGTCGGATCGGTATCAAGATGGATGACGCCTCGCACGGCGTAGGATCCATCACCATCATTGACAGCGAATTTCAGAACGTGGGTACCGCGATCTCCACGACTCGGATGAGTAGCGGCTCGCTGGGGAGCGGTGGCTCATTCACCATGGAGAATGTTCACTTTGAGAACGTCAACGCCGTGCTCATGGGCCCGAATGGAGTTGACCTTGCGGGAAATATCGTGACAGCGGGCAATGATGTCTTCGTGATGGTAAGTACAACATTGGATGTGAGAGATGTTCGTAGCTAATAGCTACAGGGCCATCTCGCGGATCCTGGAGGGTTGTCCGACAAAACAGGGTACTACAACATCACGACAAGTCGTAGTGCCAACCTTCTCTTAAACACCAAGTACTACGAGAAGTCAAAGGTCAGTAGGGTCTGGGTGTGAATGATTTGTCGTTAACGCTTGCAGCCTCAATATGAACAAGTCAGCAGTCAATACTTCACATCGGCCAGAGCCAACGGGGCCGCAGGTGATGCCTCTCGTGATGACACCCAGGCACTCAACAGGCTTTTTAAGTATGCCGCTGCGAACGGACTCATCGCTTACTTAGACGCCGGCATCTATATCGTCGCCGACACAATCTTCATCCCACCTAATTCCAAGATTGTGGGGGAAGCTCAGGCTTCTATCATTATGGCCACAGGACCGAAGTTTCAAGACATGCGGAATCCCCATCCTGTCGTTCAGGTCGGCCGCCCTGGAGACATCGGTCGCATCGAATGGTCCGATACCATAGTATCGACTCGTGGGCCTGCAGCTGGTGCTGTTTTGATCGAGTACAACCTGTTCTCCCCTGAGATGCCCTCAGGCATGTGGGATGTCCACACTCGTGTGGGTGGCTTCGCAGGAACATACTTGCAAGTGTCTGAATGCCCTGCCATTAAAGGAAGTAATGTAGTAAACCCTAACTGCATCGCTGCGTACATGAGCATGCACATCACAGCGTCTGCTGGCGGCCTCCTCACGGAGAACTGCTGGCTCTGGGTCGCCGACCATGATCTCGAGGATCAGGTGTATCATCGCGTTGCCATTTTTGCTGGACGAGGCCTGCTCATTGAGTCGCAGAGAGGCCGCATCTGGCTCAGTGCTACCGGTTCGGAGCATCACGTTCTTTACCAGTATCAACTCGTCAACACTCGAGACGTGTACATCGGTCACGTTCAAACGGAACAGGCGTACTCTCAACCACTTCCACCTGCCTCGTACCCATTTCCTCCGGTGCCTCTTCTGCACGACCCGGATTTCCAGAAGACTTGCCAGAACAGCCCTGTGGCAGGTTGCAACATGGGATGGGGCATGAGAGTCGTCAACTCGAGCAATGTGGTCGTGTACGGGGCGGGGCTATACTCATTCTTCAACAACTACGACGACTCGTGTGCGAGTAACAAGTCTCCGGAGTATTGCCAAGAGAGAGTCCTAAGCGTGGAGGGACAGGCGGATGGAGCTCGGTTTTTGGGATTGAGCACAGTTGGGACGAGGTTCATGGTTCAGAGGGACGGCGTGGACTGGGTCGGGGCGATCGAGAACAACAGCACCTTTGCGGATACCTTGGCTTTGTACATGCCATGAGGATGCATACTTATGCACTGCAGCGATACTGCCTTGAAGCGAGAGACGAGAAGCGAAAGGATGGACTTTTTTGATGAGTGGTAATAAAGAAACGGCAGTATCACTGCTGAAAAGTTATTGCTTAGACTCCTAAACCCGTTCCTTGCTACTAATGTTACGAATCATGGTTACTTGAAGGTGAATCTGTCATTTGTTGATCTGGTTCATTTGATGTTCTTCATCATTTAATTTGGATAGATGTATAGTGCACCCCGTTGGTAACAATCACTGTGTGGTTCGGGACCGGAGGTTGGAAGATGAGGGCTATTGCTCCAAATGTGTACGCTTGGTGCAACGGCTGGAGGTTGCGACGAAACACTGCGAACAATAAGATAGTAGAAGATAACTTAAGGGAATGTCGTGGTTTATTGTTATGGAAATATTTCCATATTATCCTATAAGAAGAGATTGGTTCATCTCTTTCTATATTTCCTCGAGTTTATTTGTAGCTACTCGGGTATTACGGAGTACTTGCGCTCATGATGGGAGATCAGCATTCACCGAATTGCCGAATACCTAACTTAAGCTCTGAAGCTGGAATGTGGGGGAGACTAGCACTGGCAGAAACCGCCACTCCTGGACACCGCCTGCTAGACCCGGCTGTCATGCCTTAGCTTGGTCAGCACGTCCGTCCGCGATGCGGACATCAAGGCAACCAACATGATCTGGCTTCTTCCCAGGTTCCAGACACAACAACTCCTCCCCATACCGTCGCTAACGCAAAAGCGATTATCGAAACCATGAGCGTCAACATCGGCTCCGAAGCCGAATGGCAGGGCCTCCTTTCCGGCACCAATGTTGTTATCGCAGACTGTACTTCCAGCCGCTCCGCTCCCCCTCTGTCCCAGCGCAACTAACACCGGCTCGATAGTCTATGCCGACTGGTGCGGTCCCTGCAAGATGATCGCCCCGCACTACGAGAAGCTCGCAAACGAACATTCACGCCCCAAGAAGGTTGCCTTTGCCAAGATCAACGTCGACTCGCAGTCTGGTATTGCGCGCGCAAACGCCGTCTCCGCCATGCCAACCTTCAAGATCTTCCACGGCGGCAACTGTATCGAGACCATCAAGGGCGCGAACCCGGCTGCCCTGACACAGGCCATCACCAACGCCGTTAAGCTTGGCGGCGCAGGCAAGGCGAGCGGCAATGTGTTCCAGACACCTGGCCGGAAGCTCGGCGGCGAGGCCCTCGGCGGGAAGGCCCCCCCCCGTGCTGCCCGCGCGCCTGCGGCCCCGATTTCGTGGCGTTTCGGCTGGCTTCTCAATGCGCTGATTGCCTTCGTGGGACTATACCTAGTATCGTTGTTTTCGGCACGTAATCTGAAGCAATATTGAAAGGATAACAAGGCTGACTGTTCGCCAGTTCGATCCATACAAGGCAGCGGAGAAGTCCGTATTCAACACCCATCGGCCAGCACAGGCAGCCGGCAGCAACGGTGGTAAACCTGGCGCGAAGGCCCCGGCACAGAAACCCGCGTTCAAGACGCTGGCGGACTTGGGTGGTGACTGAGTGGACGTATGATAATTGGAGATTGGAGACGTAATTGATATCGGGCGTTGAGAAGATTAATTCTACGAGCGCGGGAATTGTACTGGACAAACCTGCTTTTGGCGTTTAGCATCTATGCAGTTATTCTTGATTGATTAGAGTTGCCCATCCGTGGACTGTTCGTAAGAGTTATCGCTCCTTGAATAAGGGAAGTGTTGTAGGAGCGGGTCACGTGAAAGCGCGACGCCGTCAAATGGCCCAAAAAAGTTGCAGAGGCGGACATGATCTTGAACCTGCCAACGTCAAAAGCCTGTACAATACGAAAATGCTGTCTGCACGAGGCATCCGGAATGCCTGTCCCGGGCGCAATTTATCTTCTTCATTAATCACACCTCGTTTTTCCAACCTCCATACGCCCTTGGCACGATCGCAGGCCTTTCCTCTCTCACGCTCCGTTCAGGCCAATAGGAGCACCGCAATTACACAAGCCTTTTCGACTTCGAGATGTTTGCGACAAGAGGCCACCGCCACTACGCCCGCCACACCCTCCCCGAGTGCGTCGCCTGAGGAAATCGAGCAGGTCGTGCGGGATGCCAAGCAGCGATTTCGAGATACTTTGCCGAAGGGGTACTTGAACGAGGAGGAATACGCCCTATACGAGCGACTGTACGGACCGCCGTTGCGAGAGACCCTGCCCGAAGATGTCGGCATCGATACGCACGCCGATATGGGGCCGCCACCACCACGACCGGATAACGAGGGAACTGTAATCCGACAGCTTGAGGATGGCGAGATTGAGGAGATCTCTTACGAGATTCCCCGTGAACAGGGAGAAGCTGCAGAAAGTGAAGTTCCTGAGGAACAGGTCGACGAAAAAGACTCGATGAACTTGGCTCAGTATGCTCCGGGATACGTCGACTTGGTCGCAAGGAATCAGAGAGAGTACGATGCCATGCAAAAGCTTTCCAAAGACTTTGAGGAGAGCCAGAGAAAGCAGCGTGAAGCGGAAGAGAAGGCGGCAGCAAAGGAGGAAGAGGAACTGCAACGACAGGCTGAGGAGTCCAGGACTTGGCCGGAGGAAGAAGAGTACAGCCAGAAAGAACTGGCCGATACACGCCGATTCCACCCTCTTTCGGTCGAAGGCCGCTTTTACGACGAATTGGTCGAACTCGCTCTTCCTCGAGACCAGCTAATTACCCCGATCCGCGAACTTCTCGACAGAACCCATATCGATCATGTGAAAAAGGCAGCCGAAGATGCTTTCGGCGGCGCGGGTCTACCAAATTCGCCTGCAACCCCGTCCTGGAACAGGACCGGTCCGATGAAAGGAGTTGGTCTCCCAGCCGATCAGCGACACATGACCGAGATCGAGGCAGACGCTTTTATTGCAGGATCTCTGCCTCCAGCTTACGCCTCTACCATGTCTATTTTGAAGGAGGTGAGGAAACGGGTTGGAATTGAGTGGTTGCAGTCGCGGCTGAAGGCTGGCGGACTCAATGTACTGGACGCGGGATCGGGTGGCGCTGGCTTGATTGCTTGGGACGAAATTATTCGAGCCGAGTGGGATCTGCTGAAGGAAAAGGGAGAAGTGCGTGGTCCCGACCCCCCCGGGAAGAAAACCGTTGTGGTGGGATCAGACCGACTACGGCATCGAGTCAAGACTTTCTTGGAAAACACGACATTCTTGCCGAGACTGCCCGATTACGAGCACTCTGGGGAGATGCGTGGTGGGCATCTCGATGCCGGAGACAAGCCACAGGTTCGAAAGAGCTACGACATCATCATCGCATCTCACCTTTTCCTGAATGAAGAACAAGACCATTACCGACAAGCGATCCTCAACAACCTTTGGAGTCTGTTGAACAAAGATGGTGGGCTTCTTATTGTGGTGGAAAAGGCCCACCCCCGTGGCTTCGAGGCTGTAGCCCATGCCAGGGACACAATCTTGAAGCAGTTTCTCCTGCCACAGGCAGGGCAGCCTGATAACCTTCCCGAGAACCCCAACCCAGCTTACCAGCGGGAGCGGGAGCCTGGCCATGTCGTTGCGCCATGCACCAACCAAGGTGTTTGCCCGATGTATCAGATACCTGGGAAGAGCCGTGGACGCAAAGACTTTTGCTCCTTCAACCAGCGGTTCGTGCGACCCGCCTTCTACAGCCGAGTACTTGGCTCAGGTCAACACAACCAAGGCGACGTTGACTTTAGTTATGTGGCCATACGTCGAGGAGTGGAGAAGAATAGTCCTTTGACAGGCAAGGAGGCCACAAACACAGCCTTCAAGGGATTCGAAAACACGGAGGAGAAACCGGACATGCAGACTCTTCCGCGATCGATCATGCGTCCTCTGAAGCGAAAGGGACACGTCACGTTGGATCTTTGCACACCGGAGGGGAGACTTGAGCGGTGGACGGTACCAAAGAGCTTCAGCAAGCTGGCATATCACGACGCTCGCAAGTCGCGATGGGGAGACCTGTGGGCTCTAGGTGCCAAGACGCGAGTGCCACGGGAAGCTCGTGCTGGCCGAGGACCAGACGACGGCGGCAAGAGAGCTGGTCAAGGGTCAAAGCCACGCCGGGTGGAGATCACCATGGGTCCCGGTGGTATCAGTGCTGGCGAGAAGAATGCGCCCCGTGAGAGGCGAGCGAAGAACAAGAAGAACCAGAAGAAGGATCTCATGAAGGAGCTCATGGAGGCAGAGGAGGAGGAGGAGCGTATAATCTCGAAGCAGATGGACGATGAGGTTGAGGCCCAGCTCGCTCTCGAAGATAAGAAACGCGGCAGGTTATGAGTTATACGATCTGACTGACTGTAATTGAATGTATAAAAGCAGGGCAATGATGCCTGGGTATGGAGGCACTGGGAAGGGTGGCGTTCAGCTTGGAAATAGCAAAGGATGGACAATATATCTCAACACCTTCAATCACCAACTCTCGGTCATGGGATTGACGGTTAGGGACAGCTTTCGAAGTCCACACAAATTTTTTATTGGATGTCGTAATAACAATCGATCTTAACGGCAGTAACAAGTTAGGCCCCGTTGATGGTGGATACTACCCACCTGCGCGAACAAAAATTTCGCTCCTTGTCCACGCGGGTCCGTGTAAGTTGATGAGGCGAATGTGCACCGAGGAGCTCTCATCAAACAAGAGCCACGCCCGGTTAGCTCAATCGGTAGAGCGTGAGACTCTTACGAGTACGCAATCTCAAGGTTGCGGGTTCGACCCCCGCATCGGGCTTTTCCTATAATTCGATTGCAAGCATCTGCGCGGCTTTCTCTTTTTGCCGTTTTGGCGATGGGATGCTGGTGTTGGATGGACCCTGAATATTTTTGCTTGGTGGGGTTGTTCTCCGATAAGGGGCTGCCGATAAGGAACCGAGGGGATGGTTCGCTGAGGGGACAGGTCACGTGGTTCTGCACTCATTGATTGGGTTACTGGTTGGTACTGGAGCGACGCCGAAACCCGACATAAGGCCTGGATTTCGCATCTCCTATCTCATGGCACAGCGGGATTTCGACATCTCCGGTCGCGGTGCCGCGGAAGTCGGTGGCGGGCGCACAGAGACGTGACTGCCGCTCGCGGGCGGGACGCCGACAGGCCGAAGGAGTTGATAGGGCGCCAGACCCACGCGGGCGGATGGCGTCAGCTTGGGCCAATATGAGGAAGCGGAAATTTGGTGGGCGGACGAGGGGCGAAGATTTCGACCCCAGTTGAACGGAGAAGTTCGAAGCAGCCATGACTTCGTAGTGGGGGCGGGCAGGCTATTTTTCTGGCGGGGTCCCATTGTTTTTTTGGTAATGCGGCGCCGTTTATAAGCCAGCGCGAAGGCTGGTTGCGAGGTGCTATGAGTCGACTTCGGAGAGAGTGTATTTGGCCCATTGACTTGTTTCTACGCCGTGCTCCTGTTTTCTGATCGTTTGTCTGGGTACTGAGTACTGGTTGAGTGTTGAAGAAGAGGAGGGTTTTCCATTTTCGAAGCATTCGCGAGTCAGGACTTGCACCAAGCAACACTCGTCTTTGAAGCACGAAGCACAAAGCGGGACGGATCCTCAAAAGGAAGGCAAAAAGAAAACAAAGTTGTTCTCAGTTCTCACGCATATTCTCTCACCATGGCGGCTTCACCTCCAACCGCTCCGACGCCAACGTCGCTCCTCGCCGCCCTCAACTGCAGGGACAGCATCCACCTCGTCGTCGGCACCAACCCGCTCGCCGCCTCGCGGTGCGGCCAGTCCGTCAACGCCGGCGCCCGTCCGATCCTCATCGCCCCCGAGGGCGCCGAGCTTCACTACAGCCTCCAGAAGCGCATCGACGATGGCCAGGTGAAGTGGTGCAAGAAGGCCTTTGAGGACGGCGATATGCTGCGGCTTGGACGGGACGAGGTCGACGGCGTGGTCGACGCTGTGTTTGTCACCTCCGGGCCCCGGGATCCCATGAGTGCGTCTCAGCCGTCTCTGTGAAGTTGGTTACCGTCCGTTTATACTGACCCGTCTACTTCTAGGCCAACACATCGCAAAGCTCTGCAAGCGCCACCGCATCCCCGTCAACGTCGTCGACGCCCCCCAGCTCTGCACCTTCTCGCTGCTCTCCACGCACACCGACGGCCCGCTGCAGATCGGCGTCACCACCAACGGCCGCGGGTGCAAGCTGGCGTCGCGCATCCGTCGCGAGATCGCGGCGTCGCTGCCCGCCAGCCTCGGGTCCGCCTGCGCGCGCCTGGGCGATGTCCGTCGCCGCATCCTCAGCGAGGACTGTCTCGCCCAGGACGAGTCCTCGCTGGAGGACTCGGTCGACCAGGCTGCTCACTTCAACCGCCTCGTTACTGACGAGGACGCCAAGAACCGTCGCATGCGCTGGCTCGGCCAGGTGTGCGAGTACTGGCCCCTGAAGCGCCTCGCTGCCATCAACGACGATGACGTCGAGGCCGTTCTCAAGTCTTATCCCGGCTCTTCGGGTCCCGACGTGAAGCGCAGCGATCCCTCGGAGAAGCGCATCGGCAGCCTCGTCCTCGCCGGCAGCGGCCCCGGCCACCCAGACCTTCTCACCCAGGCCACGCACAAGGCCATCAAGGCGGCCGACCTCATCCTGGCCGACAAGCTTGTCCCGGCGGGCGTTCTCGACCTGATCCCGCGCCGCACGCCCGTGGAGATCGCGCGCAAGTTCCCGGGCAACGCCGAGCGCGCACAGGAGGAGCTGCTGGCGATGGCGCTGGCGGGCGTCCGCGCGGGCAAGACGGTGCTCCGCCTTAAGCAGGGGGACCCGTTCATCTACGGCCGCGGCGGCGAGGAGGTGGCCTTCTTCCGCGAACACGGACTCGGCGACCGCGTCTCCGTGCTGCCGGGCATCACCAGCGCCCTCAGCGCGCCACTATTCGCCGCCATCCCGCCTACGCAGCGCGACGTCGCCGACCAAGTCCTCATCTGCACCGGCACGGGAAAGAAGGGCAAGGCGCCCACGCCGCCCGAGTACGTGCCCAGCCGCACCGTCGTCTTCCTCATGGCCCTGCACCGCATCGTCGGCCTCGTCCACGAGCTCACCACGCCCATTGAGCTGGAGCTTGCCAAGGAGGAGGAGACAGCGACAGCCCAACCGCTACCAGCTGAAACTGTCTCTCCCGTGATGACGCGCACGCTGTGGCCGCGTAACACGCCCTGCGCCGTCATCGAGCGCGCCAGCTGCCCGGACCAGCGCGTCATCCGCACGACGCTCGAGCACGTCGCCGAAGCCATCGAGGCCGAGGGCAGCCGGCCTCCGGGTCTGTTGGTCGTGGGACGGGCCTGCGAGTTTCTGCATACCCAAGAGAAGGGGCGGGCTTGGGCCGTCGAGGAGGGATTCCGAGGCTTGGAGGTTGAGGACTTTACGTTGGGCTTGGAGAAGTTGCGCGAGTGAGGATGGGTCGAGGCTTCAAACATAGACTGGGCTGGTCTGGAAGGGAAAATGGGAGTTTGGTATCATCATAGCGGGTCTGTAGCATTTTTCGGAGTTGGATCTTGAATACCGGATGAGTACTTTGTTACCTAACATGAAACCTCGGAGTGTTGTTTGCACTTTCACAGCACCCATTCACATAGATGCTTTAGTCTCAATGTGAAGATTACGGTGACGGAGGATAAGAACCAATCATCACAACGTGCAAGGCTTTCGACAAGCAAGTGTACTGAGGGGGTCTCAAAAGAGATCCCTGCTCTTCTTGTGTGACGGCACCACATGCAGTGAGAATGTGTTCGGCAGTGGCTTAGGTGGGAGACAATCCGGCACGAAACGCAAGTATAAAGGCAAGGCCCTAAGCCCTCTACCTACTACGACATGTTTCCATCCTTCAAAGTTCTATTAGACATCGTTCTACTCTTATATCACTTTGATCTGAATCATGCAGGTGTAGCAATATGCGGGCATGGCTTGCAAATACACCTACCAACCACTCATTCTACCTGACGAAATCAGAGTGTTGACCCTGAGCCCAGGCTCTGGTGCACACAATCTCGAAGGAACGATAGGATACATTCGACTTCATGACAGCGAAATCGCCTGGTCGTCTCCTCCGATCAACAATCACGATAAGAATGGTGTTTGTTGGCAGGAACCTCAACTCGACACCCGTAGCATGTGAGTGAGCACTAAACCGAGCTTCTTTGATAAAAGCTGACGTGTTAATATAGAGTCTAAGCGGAACCTGTCCCACATCCGTCTACCTTACAACACTAGATGGGAATATGATGCACTCTCTTACACATGGGGTGATCCGACAGAAACAAACACAATCATGGTTAATTCCAACTGTCTGGGCATATCCAGAAACCTCTACTCGGCCCTGATACACTTGAGGGATCCAATCGAAGAACAACACCTGTGGATTGATGCCATTTGCATTGACCAGGAAAACTTCCAAGAAAGGAATCATCAAGTGCAAATGATGAAGCGAATCTTCTCGGCCGCCTCCTCTGTGATAGTCTGGCTCGGCACCGCTAAAGGCGATGTGGGTTGTGCCTTGAACATGATACATAATTACAACTACAGTGGACAGCAACCAAACATCTTTAAATACGGGGAAAATGCCTGGGTTGGTTTGGCCAAGCTTTTCCGTCGACCTTGGTGGAGGCGTATCTGGATAGTGCAGGAGGTTTCTGCCGCGAGAGAATCGGTCGTCCTTCTTTGGGATACCATCTTTCCATGGCAGTTCCTGGCACAACTTTGCGACAGAATCCAGCGAGACGAATTCCGCCAAGATGCCTGGGCACCATTGCTTCGATCTTGCGGTTATCAACAGTTTACAGCTCTTCACAACTTCCGGCAAATTGGGGCCATACCGCTCGTTCTCTTGCTGCAGAGCACACAAGACTACCAAGCAAGCGACCCGCGCGACAAGCTCTATGCCCTACTCGGTATGATTTCAGACGTTTCTACGGATGATTTGGTCCCCGACTATACCAAGCCCGTCAAAGAAGTGGTTCAAGATCTCGTCAGATTCGTCATTACGCAGCGGCGTAGCTCAGACATCGTCTCTACGGGGCGTCGCTTCTGTGTCTCAGGCCTCAACTCTCAGAGTTGGTTGCCGGATTGGCAAGCTACATCTACGTTGCGACCATTCCAAGGACAAGCCCCTGACCGAGAGTCTTATAACGCAGCTGGAGGGACAGAAGCAGTCGTCGATATGTCCCAATTTCCACGGGTTTTGATCGTGGAAGCAATCGTTGTCGATGCGGTGGAATTATTTGGAGGTTCGATTACCGTCGCTCATGAATGCCTATCAACAATACGACGCTGGCAGTACATTGCAGTTGAAAGGGCACGAAGAGACGCCATGGAACATTTCTGGCGAGTAATCGTGGCAGATAAAGACAACGTGGGCCATCAGGCTACGCAAGCTTTTGGGCGACAATTCGATAGCTTCATCAACGGCTCTGGCAAAAGCCTTTCGAGGCCTATCCAGGACTTTTCCGGCGCTGTTACGAGAGCCGTCATGGGTCGACGGTTCTTCGTTACTAAAACCGGGAGGCTAGGTCTAGCGCCTTCTGATATTCAGCTCAAGGACAAGATTGTCGTTGTAAAGGGATGCTCGGTGCCCCTTGTTTTACGAGCTATTGGAAGTTATTGGGTTCTTATTGGCGAAGCATATGTTTCGGGGATAATGTATGGCGAGGTAATACGGGGGCCAGAGGCAGGACGGTACAAAGCCGAAACGCTTCATTTGAAATGAAGATTGATGAGCAAATGGTTGTTTGAGAGAGGTTTGAGCGGACAGTCATGGTAAATGTTTTGCTACGAGAATCTAGTGTTAGATACTGAGTCGTTCTGTGCGTTGTCTCTTGTGAGCCAGGGTTCTGAGGTAACATTAATACCCCTCCAGCTGAAGGGACACTGCTCTTGTGGCAACACCAAGACGGAAGACTAGACGGGAGAGGATCTGCAAGTCACAACAGCCATCGATAGCAGCACTCGAGAAAAAGGCGGCATTTTGTTGATATGTCTTGAGGCAATATGAGCGAATATCTTGATGCATCTAGATGACTCATCCATCAACCCCTCTCAGAAGCGAGGAGGTTTAATTGACCGACGAACCACGATACAACGGTGGTTACTTTGAGATTCTCGCGAACAAGGTAAAAGCAATCAATAATAAAAGCAAGGAAGCACAATGGCTAGACTTCTCTCTAAAAGAGCAGCGGAGACGGTGGACGCTTTGGATGTACCCTGGAGGTTCGCTCCTCGAGGGGAGTATGATGCAGAAAGCAACCCTTCCGGGCTTATATCGTTCGCAACCGCCGAGAATGTGAGTTACTGGCTTGAAGAGAACTCACAAGAGTCTAACTTGCTCCAGGCGCTGGTGACCGACGAGCTGGTGACCTTTGCCAACAAGCACGTAAGCCGTCCAACACCTCCTTACCAGCGTCCCATGAAACCTCCCACTTACACAACCGCAACACAAAGACGACGCTATCGCCAGAATCCCTCCTCTACCGCGGCTCCACGGCAGGCGGCCCGCGCTTCCCCGCCGCCCTGGCCGCGCACCTGAACGAGTACCTCGCGCCTCACACGCCCATCGCCACGGACTCGGTCCAGTGCGTCGGCGCCGCGACGGCCATGCACGACGTGCTGGCCTGGGCCGTGGCCGACCCCGGCGACGCCGTGCTGACCAGCCGGCCCGTCTACGGCCGCTTCGAGCTCGACTTTGGGAACAAGTCGCGGGTCCGCGTCGTGTACGCGGACTCGGATGCCGAGGACTGCTTTGACGAGGGCGTCGTGGGGAGGTTTGAGGAGGCGTTGTGGAGGGCTCGGGGTGGGGGCGTCGAGGTCAAGATGGTCTTGATAGTTAACCCGAACAACCCCTTAGGTTAGCCTCACCTTATATCCCCGAGGTCCAGTGGCTCCGATACAACGAACTAACAAAGGACATCCAGGTAAATGTTACCCAAGAAACACACTCATCAAGATCATGCAGTTCTGCCAAAAGCACCAACTACACCTGTTGAGCGACGAAATCTACGCCTGCTCCGTCTTCACAACCGACGACCCCAACACCACCCCCTTCACCTCCATCCTCTCCCTCAACACCACGGCCCTCATCGACCCAGACCTCCTACACGTCACCTACGGCCTCAGCAAAGACTTCGGCGCCGCAGGCCTCCGCCTCGGCGCCATTATCACCCGCAGCCAGCCCGTCCTCGGCGCCGTCGCCGCCGCCATGCGCTTCCACAACCCGTCGGGCGCCAGCCTCGCCGTCGGCACCGCCATGCTGGAGGACCGGCCGTGGTGCCGCGCCTTTATCGCGTCCTCGCGGGAGAAGCTGGCGGCCGCGCATGCCCACGTTACGCGCGGGCTGCGAGACATGGGCGTGCGGTACTTGGCCGGGAGCAACGCCGGTTTCTTCGTCTGGGTCGATCTGTCGCCGTATCTGCCTGCTGAGCCGGGCGGAGAGGCCAACGCCGAGTTTGCGCTGGCGAGGAAGTTGATGGATGCAGGCGTGTTCTTGCATCCCAGAGAGGAGCATTCTTCGCGACCGGGATGGTTCCGGCTCGTGTATACGCAGGATGCGAAGACGGTGACCGAGGGGCTAAGGAGGTGAGTGAGCATGAACTAGAGATTGATGATTGACTAACAACTTGCAGGATCAGAGTGGCTATATCTTGAATACATCCGGGGGGAGCCAGTTGCGGACTGTCAACTCTTCGCAAACTATCAATAGAATGGATCGCATTGTCAAGTTCAGGTCCGCGAAGTATTGCCAGGACTTGAATTACTAAATAAATATTCTTCCCGCGTCATAGAGACTCAAACGACAAACAGAACCAAGCATGCCCAAGACTTTTGTGCCAAATCGCAACTGTATCACCCCAAAACGGCCGTTGTACGGACCATAACATACAACCTCCGTCCTCTTCCCTATAACATGCAATTGGTTGCCTGGTATTGACCAAGACAGTATCCAGCCATCATTCGTAAAAGTCTAAGAAACATCCGGAACAGCGGAAAAGCAAACCGAATCCAGCGGTGTAAGCAAAACCACGACTCCTCCAAGACGCCTTGTATTCTCAACCCTCCACAGTTTCATTCCGGACCCAGGCCTGCTGACCAACCTGCCTTGAAATATAGAATCCAAGTTCCATGGGCTCGCAGTGATGCTGGATGTTCTTCCAGCAGTCCGGTTCAGGGCGGGAAAGTGTCTGCAGAATATCCTCCCAGCGCTCCTCATCCCACAGCGCCGCACTCCAAAGATCAAGACGGCCTTCCAAGCGCGACTGGTCGGAGTCAAACATGTCGTTCCACAGAGCGTTGTCCACGGCTATCGCCAGCTGCTTAGCCTCGATCTTCTCCCACATTCGGATGCCGTTCGCGTCCCCGGTTCCAAATCGCTTGTATGTTGCGTGGGGCCTGGGTTGCTGTCGTGTCCAAGCGCCCCTAGTTCCTCGGGAGAGAACCATGCCAAGGGCGTGGATCGGTTTCTTTAGGACCTTCTCCTCGTAAGGGCGAAGGAAATCATCGCGCTCTGGGTTCTTCATCGTGTGTAGAGCTTTGTGGAGGAAGGGAATTCCAAGGTTGAGCAGGCCGGGCATGACGCGCTCGCTGAGTGTCTCATCTCGTTCTACAAAATGATGGATTAGCAACACACTCCTCAAAGCGAATAAGACAGTGGACTTACCAAATCCATGCAACGACCGCCTAAAGAAGGCTTGGATTGCAACCACCTGGTGCATCTCCCATGGCGCCAACAAGTGGTCCATCAAGGAGTGGTGAAGTACGGTAAGTTTTGCGTAGAATTCGATATAATATTCGCGCCCCCTGTCCTTATCGACGTACATTTCCTGGCAAGCTTTTCGAATGATCTCAAAGAGGTAAATACCTTGTTGGATTCGAGTTCTTTCGCTCTCAGAAGGGTTCCGCTTTGTCAAAGAGAGTTGAAGAGGGGCGAAATGCTGGTCCCGGCATTCGAAGCATTCACGAAGGTAGACCTCAGTGAGATCCACCACCTTGTGGTGCATTTGCGAAATCTGCATTGCATCGGCTATGTTGGACTTGAGAGAAGGGAGACAATCCTCCTTGAAGCTCGTGATTGCCCCAAGCACATTGGTGATGTGGTTTTCAGTGAGGTTCTCGGGGGTTCCGAGGCTAATGGGGCTGCGTTGAAAGGCGACATTGGCATGGGTGTAAATCGCTTCTGGAAGCTCTCTCTTCAAGGCCTGGGTTGCCAGAACCTGCTGGTATCGGTGAACCAAGTAGTACAAAGTCGGGTGGGCATGCGCGGCGTTCATCAAAGACGGCATATCCGGAGAGAACTCCAGAATGTCGAGGAGAAGCTCGTTAGGTAGGTCTGTCAACTTGACATGACCATGGACGGGAGCCATCGTAGGGATAAAATGCGAAGCTGGTGCAATCGCTGCCATGGCTGGCATAGCAGAAGGGTATTTAATAGGGAAAAGAAATGATGGTATTGGAGAGAAATGATGGACGAAACGACGGTGGTCGGAACGACGAGGAACGAGAAGATAAGAGAGGGATGCAGAAGAGAGAAGATGCAGGAGCATGAAGCTGTAGAGCAGAGAAGGCGTATAAGAGAGAAGATGCAGAAGTGAGAGGAAATAAAACGAACAAAGAGTGCCAGTCGGGAAAGAGCGTCTTTTTATAGACAAAGGAAGGTAAGCCTTTCATTGTCAAACTCTAGAGTGTATACCTGGAAGGGCCAGAGGGCCATCAATGTGAAAACTACAAAGGTAACAAACGCAGTCATACGGGTCAGCAACAGTTACGGAGAACCATACTGGCAAACTCAATGACGTTGGGCGAAATTCACCGACATTGAATCATTCCGGAAAAGGTTGACGACGAATCGGAGAAAGGTTCAGATCGCGTGAGACCGGTGACAGTGAATCGATGGTAGATTCGGCACAATGAAATGATTTTTTTAGATGACCTACGTGGGATGCTATTCTGGACATCTCGGACCGTCAGTCTGGGTCTTTGTCAGTAAGTGAGAAAGAGATTACCTCAGCCATAGCTCATTTAGACCCTTTGTTCACAGGGTATCCGTGATCCTGAGGATATAACCGTGCGTCCCGTGAATGCTAGAGCTAGAGGGAAGGACCCTAGCGGGTTGTAAAAATAGGCTCAAGGGTGACATCATACTAGCTAACAAAGGTTATTGTGTTTGAGTTATTAGGATTGTTGGTGCTGGGCAGGGCACCTTGCTGTGTTTTCTGCTGTATACCACTTACTGCTACCTTGGTCTATCAATGACATTGACAAAGCTAATCCAAAACCTTTTCAATGACCGTTGCGTCCCACACTGAAAAGCAAAGGGACTGGTGATCTGGCCGGAGTCAACACAGGCAATTCTCCTGGGTCAATTGGGCTTCTCTCATTCTCATCATCAGGGTAGTATTTAAGGTCAACCAATGTTAGCCAATGTTAGATGTTTCCCCGGTTAAAATCAGGATTGGCCTTGGTGATTGAATTATTGCATATCTTCTCATGTTAATACAGTGACCCTTTGGCCCAGAGACTGAACGTCACGGTATTCGCCGACAGCACACTGCCTGCCCCATAATAGGTGCATCACCACCACCACCACCTGCAGGCTTGGCCTGCTAAGCAGAATGGCACACCACCCAGAGTCCGCATTGCTGATAAAGGCGTTTCTGTTAGAGATAGAGATACACGTATGCACAGAGACAATCACTCACTCCGGCTGTGAGTCTGACGGCTATAGCCTGCTCGTAGAGAGCAATACCGATGGCGGCCGGAAGCGAGATGGCGTGCCTTAGTAGACTAGTAAATAGTCGATTCTGTATGTCGACTGGCTGGTGCACTTTCTGGTCACAGGGACTTGCGGTTGCAGATCCGGCAGACCGCTTCCGCAGTTGGCGCCGTCCGCCTGCTGGGCGAACTGCTGTCAGCGCATTATCCGCATGCCTCCTTGTCTTGGCTCAGCACCGACGCAACCGACGCAACCGACCCAGCATTCAGGTTAAACACAACGACCCTGGTGAAGAACTTCAGCCCCCAGTCGCCACGCGGCCAAGCGGCCCACGCACACTGGGCCTTGGGTGCTGCCAAACGGCATGAACTATCTATCTCGTCGGACCTGTCGTGGCCTGTCAAGGCTCGTCAGCAGCGAGACAGCGCCTTGGCTTCCCCTCCATCCCCTCCGTCCCAATGGTTCCTCTGGGGGCCCCCCCGGGTGCCTCTTGGGTCCATCTTCGCCTTGACATTCTCCTAGGGCCCGTTCTGCAGACCCAAGCTTTCACTACCGGCGTTCCCATGACCCCAGCCTGAACCATCTAATGGTTCTGCTTGCTCTCCTCTCCACTTGGACCGTATCGGGATAGTTGGACAACTCATGTCGCATATCCCTCTCCTCCTCTTCGTAGCTTCCAGCTGAACCGGCCAGTGTCGGGCCATTGTTGTCCAAGCCAATATGAGAAGGCAAAGACAAACACGGCTGGCTGCCCCTCCCTTGAGACAATTGCCTCCAGTCTCACCAATTCTCCGACCTGTTTCTCCGTTTTCCCTTCTGCTTCACTGTAAACTCCATCTGTTGCCGGCTTCCTTCGTATCTGTGCCTGTCATCTTTGGCTGAGTATTGGAAGACTTTCAGCACTTGATTCGCAGTCATGGCCGACCAAAACCGCGCCTTCACCCTCGTCCGCGAGTCCAGTAAGTCCACCCCCCACTTGAGTTCTTTCGCGGGGACGATCATGGCTAATAGAAGCACCCACAGGCTTCTATGACCGCATGTTCTTCATGCTGCATCGACTCGGGATACAGTCGAATATCCTTGTATCAGCCAGCTATGTTCCCGCGGACCGAGATCACGGGCCACGGCTCTCCCGCCGTGCAGTTACAGCCGCCCTTCGGACTGTCGTTGAGGCTCACTCAGCTCTCCGTATCGTGGGCATCGTGGGATCGTCGACCGATGACGACAAACACCACTTGCACATTGCCACGTTGCACACCATTGACTTAGACCAGTGTATCGAGTTCGTCGACCATATCGACAACGCGGGAGCCGAGTTCTTCGAGCAGTTGCACAATAAATGGGAGTGGTTCGAGGAGGAGCCTGATCGTCCGTGGTGGAGAGTATACGTGGTAGGTGGTCGTGACGTTGTCTTCGTTTTGCACCACCTCGTGGCCGACGCCAATTCGGGCATGGTCTTCCACCGAGCCTTTCTTCGGGGTCTCAACGCGCTTCCACCCAGAGAGTTGACACCTGTTGACCCCATTGTCACCGTTGACTCCAATACGCCTGTGCTGTTCCCAGAACCCATGACCCTCTCCAATCATAAGCCCTCCATTCCAGAGATACTCTGGGCTCAACTGAAGCGTTCCGTTTTTCGCCTCGCCTTCGGATTCGCCCTCCTCTTCAGTTCCTTGCCGTCGTCGAAACCATATTTCACGTCCGTCACGGAAATTGCACCGCCCGAGATGCGTACCGTCACGCATGTGTCCTCGCTTCGAATTCCGGCGCGCGAGATGAGTGCCCTTCTCGCGGCTTGCAAAAGTAATGAGACCACGTTCACGGCACTCCTCACGGTAATTCTGCTGGCGACATTTTCTGTTGACCTCTTTCCTTCCGAAAGATTCGGCTGCTCCCGATATGCTTTTGATATACGGCCTTATATCCGGATGCCCAAGCTTGGTGGCATAGCTGCAAACGATGGACTCATGATGAATGGGGTTTCCGGGGGCTTCCACACCCATTGGCTAGGGAATTACCGAAGAATCATGGCCGGGAATGGTGATAAAAGTAGGAAGCTGAACGACGTCCCATCCGTCGACGCTGAGGCGACCTGGAAGCTGGCCCGTTGGTATCGACAGTCCATGCAGAAATGTGTCCCCAATAGGTTTATGAGATCGTGGATCGCAGGAAGTCTGCTTGGCCCTGATCTTGAAGGCTTTGTGGACCGGGTACTCGGTGAACTTGGGCGAGTAACCAGTAAGTCTTTCCTGGTGTCGAATTTGGGGGCCTTCACCACCCAAACAAGGGAGGCAAAAGGCGAAGAGGAGAGTGCCCAACAGCAGCGGTGGAGAATTGAGGATATGCAATTCTCGGCGGGTTCCGTCAATGGCAACGCGGGGAGTCGTGGTTTCGTATTCAACGTGGCAGGGACCAAAGGGGGCGACACGGTAGTCAATGTCTCCTACGAGGAGGGCGTCGTGAGCCGGGAAATGGCAGAGGACTTGCTGAAGTTGACCATGGATAAGATCGAGTCGCTATTGGAGTCGGAAGCAAAACGCAGGACCAGTGAGTTAAGCCGAGACGTGCCCAGGAAGGTCTCGGTATGCTAACGCGCGGCATAAGCCGACGATAGCATCTGTTCAGGGGTGGTTGTTGGTGCGTGATGGGCGGTCTACCATTGTAGTGGAGGGCCGCTATCTGGTCAGATCCAGATTCGAGGCCTAGTCAGAGGCCAGGGAGAAGAGCGAACTCTTGGATCGCGGCCACTGACCAGGGGCCTGCTCGGCAATGGACGTGAGAGTGGAGACACTTGTGATGCGATGCGTTTGCAGCTGTTCCAATCACGGGGGCACTGACGAGGGTGGAGTTTGGGGGATATGACAAGTCGGGACTTGGGTGATGGGTCACAGGAGAAGGCGAGACTACCAAACGCAGGGAGAAATGCGAGAAGCTGAAGCGAGGCGTCGTGCGTGAGGCGGCGCTGTCATGGGCTGTGGAGATTTCGTGGGTGGTGGGTAGTGGATGGTGGATGGTGGGCGATGTGATGCGGCGTGGCAGTGCGGCGTGGGTGTGGGCGTGGGTGGCATCGCGGTCTAGACACTTGGCAGTCGAGACATACTTGCTGAGGCCGGCTTCTGAACAGGCCTCCCCTTGACTGCGGATGGAAATGATGCCTGACCGAGGCGGGTGGTATGATGTGATGGGACTGCGGGTGGTGGAGGAGCCTGTGTGAAGTAGGAGGAAGGAAGACGGACGATGAAGCCTCGGTCTAGATTTGGTGGGGAAGGACACATTCCCGACACTGTCAGCGCTCAGAATGTACAGTAGCAGATTCCTGCTTACCTTCCATGTCGTCTGTCTCTTTTATTATTTCTCCGTCTGTTTTGTTCATGGCACGACCACGGCGGTGATCTGATAACCGTGGTATGAGATGACGATGAGCGGCTCACATGCCCGTCACAGGCTAGTAGAGGAGGTAGTCTAGTAAGGAGGACTTGGCATCCAGGTCGAGGAATTATTATGCTATGATTCCGACGACGCGGAGACACGGACGGCGAGACGCAACTCACTCACCTCACCGGCGACCCACGCGCTGAATCATCGTGGCGGTCCTGAGCGGCTGGGCCTGGTGGATTGAATGCTGTTTCCCACTCCGCTTCCCCCGTTCCCCCGTTCCCCCGTTCCCCCGTTCCCCGTTCCGCGTCCGCCGTTCCCACTGCAAGTCATGGATCCCGGTAGACTCTTCTGATGGAGACGTGAGACGGGGACAGAGACAAATGGAGGACCCGGCCCCTCAACTAACCGGATCCTTGCCCCTTGCATCTTGTCACCACTAGAGTGTCTAGCGGCCCCTCGCCCCCAACCAATAAGGCCAAGTTGAATTGCCTTGCAACTAGCCATCGAGTTCTTTTTTTCTTTTTTCTTTCAACCCCATTTCGTCGTCGTGCATAGCGCCGCGTTTCTGTGCCTCTTTTCGCTTTTGCTTGCGCTGCTTACCATATGCGGCGCCTAGTTCGTTGTCCGTTTCGTTTTTTTCTTGGTTTTTTTTTGCTGTGCTGTGCTGTGCTGTGCTGTGCTGTGCTGTGCTGTGCCCTCTTCTGCCTTGTTTTTAGCAGACTGGGTGACGCGGTCTTTTCGTTTCCTTGGTAGCCGATGCTGTTGTTCTTGTTGCTTTGTGTACGAAGTATCCCAAATATCCCTAAGTAAGTGGCAAAGCGGTTGCTACAGCACGAGGATGGACTGGCTCGAAACCATCTCCTCGGGTTAAAATAGTGGCATCGATAGCATAGCACACAGCTAATAGTCGGTGGTTTTAGTACTGGTAAGTGAGAATGGACGTGTCTTCGGCATGACATTTCCATTCCCCATGCATGCCCCCTTATCGGCGGGTGACCCCTTCAGCTTCGGACCTTCCATGCCCGGGATCTGGCCGTCGTCATTCGGCACTCCACACTCCTCGGGCCGTCCTGACGGGGGGAGCAGTGGCCATTAGTCCTATTCGCTGATTGCCACTTTCCCTTGGATAGGTACGGACCAAGCACTTACTTGCCTGAACTATAGCAACCACGTACGAATAGGTAAGTACCTACTTACCTACTAACCTGCCTTGGTAATTACCTTGCCTCCAAGCTGGAGAGGAGGGTGGCTGGGGGTAGAAGGCAAGTACCTGGACTGGACGAGGAAGGCAAGGCGGAAGACGGGCAGACACTCAACACCTGCCTCGTACCTGCCCTCCTTCCTCACACCATGCGACTCTCTCATGCGACTTCTCCGATGCACTTTTCCCACCTGGCACTCTCTCACTCTCTCACTCTCTCACTCTCTCACTCTCTCACTCTCTCCAACGCTGTCACCCTCCGATTTCTCTTCACCCACCTCCGCCACACCTAGTAGACCGACTTAGGTCCCGCCACCACTGTTGATCTCCCCACAGAGGCAGACAAGGCTAGTACTAGTTACCCTTACGTGCAAGTGCCTCGCCTCGCCTACCACTACCTGCCAGTAGATAATTATGGTGTGCAGGCTTGGAGCAATGGACTCTTGGTAATAAGGTAAGTATTCCTCTCCGACTCCACCCCGGCAGCTAATGCCCGTACCCAGCCAGCTCCCTAATAAGGCAGGCAAGCTACCTGAAGCTGACGCTCTCTCCCGCAACAATAGGTAGCTCATCGCTGCATCACGCATTCGCTGCATCCTCCCGGAGGCTCGCTTCACCTGGCATGACCCAGACGTCACCGACTGCTGGTCCAGCACCCAGACTACTACGCCGAGGCTATCATATGCCTCCCATTCGCTCCCATTCCCTCGTTTGGTCCCCCGACCTGCGGCTCTGGCGCGGTTCTGAGGCGGCTCTCTGAGGGGTACCTGGTCTCGTCTCTTCTCTCTTTCCCTCTCACTCACTTGCACCTAGAGTCCACGCCCACCTATTCTCTTCAAGGCATCGAGCATCTGGTGGACACGGACCTTTGCCACCCCAACAACCCCGTGGCGATCTCAAGCTCCCGCCCGCTCGCTGCTGGTGATCGTGGGCATATCGGGGTTTCTTTTTTCGGACTGCGGCAGGCAATCCCGCGACCCTGCAGACAACCTGCACACGCCCTATCTGAGTGTCCTTTGTCTGTCCGTCCCGTATCGCCGGGGCCCAGACCTTCAGCCGCCTAAGCTTGACCTTGACCTGTTGTTTGTTGGCCTGTTAGCAGGTTGGTCTGTTGGTCTGGCTACACTGTACGGTCCGGGTTGTTGCGGTCTTGTTGGTCCGACCCGCAGGGAACTGGCGTCAAAGTTCGATTCGCTTCGCGCTCCCGCTGTGCCGCTCCTCCCCGGGCTGCCGCTCCCGCTGCCACCGGGGCCTAAAGCCCAAAAGCCACCCCATCGACTTGATCCAGAGGCTAGACTCGAGTTTAATTATCGCGGTTCCGGGCCCAAGTCCCAGGCGTACATCAGTTCCAAGGTCCACCAGCCAAGTCGCGGTCGTCACACGATCACGGACACGGACACGGTCGCGGCCACGGCCACCGTCTCCGTCCCCAGCCTTTAACTTGTCGTCTGCTGCCGTTGCCGCTGCCGCTGCCGCTCCCATTGCCGCTCCCATTGCCGCTGCCGCTGCCGCTGCCGCTACCGCTGTCGTTGCTGGAGACGAAGCCTGCCGGGACACCCTGCCGCTACCGCTGTCGCTACCACTACCGCCGCCGTAGAGGCAAACTATGGACAGTGCCTCTTCAATGGCTATTCCTGCAACCATGTCGTCCACTATCACCGGAACTTCCAATGAACCCGATCATACCACCTCTCAGGGCAGCAGCTCTGCCGCTGGCACCGCCCCTTCCGTCGGAGGGGACGCGGACGTGGACGCCGCTGGTGGGAGCATCAAGCGCCGGGCCCCAATTGCTTGCCGAAGGTCGGTTTATTCTCCGTTGCGGCTCCAATCCCTCGACAACTTCCTTGCGGGGGCATTCCGCCCTTGCCGAGTCCCCTTGTTGCTGTTGTCCGTGATGTCTGGCTAATCGCCTATGTGGCCGTATAGATGTCGTCGGATGAGGAGCAAATGCATCCATGATAAGGCACAGCCGCCATGCAAAGCGTGTAACGAGGCTGGGCTCACTGCTCAGGACTGGTGAGTTGTCACTGGCATTCCCTTCTAAAGCCAACAGTCCCGCTGAAACCTTCATCTTGAAGCATCTTTCCCGTCCGAGGCCAACCGGACAATGACCGTGAGTTCCGCCACCCGCGCATGAGAGCCGACAAGACGACTAGACGCGACCCCGCCAAGGTCCGGAGGGACATTCTGGAAGCTCCTGTTGTACGACCTCCCGGCCGGGAGGTTTCCGATGAATGGGACCGGCTGCCTCCATTGCCAGACCTCATCGACGGCATCCACCGCTTCACTCACCACTACTTCCAACACGGCTTCATTCCAAAGCAGGCGTTTCCTCAACGGCTCCAGAACGACCCTCGCTCTGTGAGCGTCTTCCTTGTTGTCAGCATTCTCAGTGTCTCTGCCCGCCTGAGTCCGGCCCTCGCTGCACGCTATGGATCGGGTCTCAAGGCAGCCGAGTTCTTCATGGAGCGCGCAACCTCACTCGCATTCGGCGAGCTCTACCGAGAACCCACCCTCGAGAGATGTCAAGGATTCTATCTGCTGAGTATAGCTCAACAGGGCAGCGGATTTAGAAACATGAGTTACGTGAGTTTAACGGCCCAAAGAGAGTATGTACTATCATTTCAACCAGCTAACAACATAGATCAACATGGGAGTCTCAATGCGAATGGCTTCTTTAATGCGACTTCACCGAGAGGAGACATATCAGGTTCAAAATACCAACCCTGATGTCATCATGCGAGCTGAATCTGCGCGGAGGACTTTGGTACGTCAAGTCTATCCTTAAAGGTTTCTCAAACATGGTGCTAAACCCGAATATTTAGTGGATGCTTCACAGCCAGGACCAGCTGCACTCTAGCCCCTATTCTCCCGTTTCCCTAGCCGCATCCGACATAACTGCTCTCCTCCCCTGCGATGAGCAGGACTTTGCCGCTGGTCGTCTACCTCGCTCCCGAGCTGCCCTCGAGGGTACGCCCCCAGCCATCGACAATCCTGCGCTCGTCTTCGACCAAGGCCGTTCCCTATTCGCGTCAATGATACAGGCTCATCACTTCTGGGGCACTGTCAGCCGTCGTGCCGTCAACTTTGCCAGGAGTGCCAGCCCATGGGACCCCACGAGCGAGTTTGCCATACTCACAAAGAAGCTACGTGAGTGGGAGCACGGCCTACCGCAGGAGCATCAATGGAACCCCTACATTTTCAAGGATTACAAGGCTGATAACCAAGACTTGGTATGTCCCTGCACACCTCGCCTTTGCCAAGTACTAACATTGTCAGGCATATCTTGGTGTAACCATGATTCCAAGGCTCTGCAATATCGTCTGCCGTCGACCGTACTTGATAGAGTACGCTCGTCCATAGCATTCTACGACGATCCCTCCGCTAACTCTTTGCTAGCTTCTTAACCATTGATTCTAAAGATGAACAGAGACAGTCCTACTTCTCCAACCTCTCTCTAGAACTCTTCCACAACGTCCGCCGTCTCTTTGATCAAATCGATGCCCAGTTCACCGGTCGCAGTCCCGACGAGAGTGTTGGCGCACAGATGGCTGCTTTTTGTGTCTACAGCTGTGGGCTTTTCTCTACCTACCTCTGTCGTTACCCCAACAGTCAGTCTCTTTCTCCCCTAATTTGACCTCTGAGTACCCTCAAACTCCGGACCTTATGCTAAGCTCACTTCTTAGTCTGTCCTGACCCAATGATTACCCGCGATGGACCCATGATGCTTCATCGCACTCTCGCCATCCTCATCGAGTGTAAAGGGGTCTGGCCTCTAGCCGCACGCTGGGTCGACGCCCTGGAACGGTTCGCTCACGACCCCACTGACTCCCTAACAGCTGAAAATAGCATGGCCGATGGCAGGGATCCTTTCCTCAACCCAGTCGTGCTTCTTAACGCCTCTGTCCTTCATCCCGCTTCATCAGTCCCGTCACCATCTTCCTCTTCTATGTATGACCATACTCGGGGCTCCTTCGATGCCGCCCAATCCTCGTCCTCCGCCCTTCAGTCACCCGCCTCACATGAGCTCATGACGCCCCTCACAACACCAAATGCTCATATCATATCTTCACATTTCACCCAGCAACAGCAGCATCAACAGCACCAACCCCTCGCCGTCCCAGACGCCCAGGCTTTCCCGCAACAACAACTTCCTGCTCACCTCTACATGACTCCTGACAACCCTAATTCCGGGAACTCCAACGCCCTGGGCATGCTCATCGACGCCTTTGATCCCCCGCAAAACGCGTACAACCTTGCTAGCAGCAACCCTATTGGCGCGTCTGCACCGACCGCCGCCGACCTATACCCCTCCGCCGACGGGTTCGAGGGCGAATTGCAGTTCTACATGAACGGGCCCCAGGATTGGATGCCTCCCACTGGGGTTTTCAACGACTACAGCTAGCAGTTGCTCCCACGCTATCGCCCGAAACAGGCTTATGTATCTATAATCACGTTGATGTTTTATGCCCTTCCTATTTTGCGACTTATCATCACTGTCTTGTCACGAGTGACGGCGTTGTCATTTATTGTCCTATTTTCCTTATACTCTCTATCTTGCCCTTGTCTTTCTTCTTCATTTTCAGGGCCCTGCTTCGAGCAATACGGCGTGGCGAGTTTGGAGGTAAAAACAAAAAGTGGGCTGGCAAGCAACGGTTGTGGGTTTCGCCATCTCATGAGGTAGCTGGAGCCGTTCTTTGGGGTTTTTTTTTTGTACAGATACGATATTAAACGTGGATAGCAAACGGCTTGGCGGAGATACCATGGATAGAAGAAGCTTGGTCTGGAGGTGACAAAACATCCGAGGGAATTTATATGACTCACTATCACACCCTATTATCGTCACAATCATGTCACCGCAGATGGAATTGCACAGATAAAGACTTGTAGTGGTCAACTGGTTTTGCGCCACTGACTACCGCTGGCTATCGTGACTTGAACGAGTTCACTTGATACTCCAGTCCGATGCGCATCGTCCACTTTCTCTCGTTTCTCGTCTGTCACTTCTCCCTCACTCTGATTCTCTAAAACCCCCTACACGCTCCTGGATATGGTATTCTTCTCGTTTCCACTCGTCTCTCGTCTGTGCGACCGAATTCCTCACACACGGGGAATATCCGAGCACGCCGTCTCCAGGTTGTCCCAATCACTCGAAAGGGAATCCAAGAACGACTCCTAATGGGGCGCAAGGCGACAAAAAAAAACCAAGACAAAAATGAACCGACCGCCTTGACTCCCCGAGCCTCTACATGAATTTTGAATCGCCGCCGCTGTTCATCCGCGCGGGGCATACATGACTTCTCTATTCCTTCGTTGCGTCTCTGACAAATAGTAGAAAAGGGGACCGTGTTGTGATGTGATGTGATGTGAAGTGATGGGGGGGAAGTGGGGGAGGGGAAGTGAATACATATATGATTGGGATAGGGGCAATGCTGATGAATGATGATGTGAAGGGTCGTGAGGGGGTATTTCAATTACTGTAGTGTCGTATGGGGATCTATGTACATGGAAGCGTCGTGGGGATCGTGTTATGTTGTGGCAGGGGACGGGGATGGGGGAGGGGACGGGATCCTTTGGCTGGGGCTTGCCACAGACTTGGCACTTCGTCTGTGTCAGTGTCAGGGTTCCCAGCTTTCTTCATGACTCGTTTGGTCATGTCGCGACGGTGCGTGGGGAGGCTTCAACGCGTTTCGACCACGCTCAGTTCTGGGCCATGACGGTCTGGCTGCCGCCCAACTGGCGTTTGACTTGCTCACGAGCCCAGCGAGCCGTGTCGACGGTTCGGGGCTGGAACTCTCGGTTGGTCTTTGTCTCCTTAATCATGGCGGTGAGCCACTCCTGGCGGAAGGCCTCGATAAGCTCGCCATTGGGATAGGCATCGGCAAGGTCACTAAGTAGTACGTTAGTATGGGAGTCCACCTCGTTCCACGATTTCAACTTACCCGATAACGCCCATTGAAGCGCGCATGAGAGACTCGCTACGGTTCAGGTCATTGGCAATAAGGCCAAGGAGCTGGAAGACCGCAGGAACGTAGGGCTGGAGAGCTTGAGCTGCATAATCATTAGCACAGATTCGTTAGTTTGGGGTTCAGTCATCTTACTCTTCGAGCTAGCCTTCATGGCACCAATAATGCCACCCCAGGCATCCATGATACCTTCCCGCAGAGAGACGACGTAGTCGTACATCTCATAAGGACCTTCAGGAGTAGCGGTGACGATGGAAGCCTGCTCCAGAACCTGGGCCACAACAGACAGATACGTCTCAAAGTGGCCACCAATGGCACCGGCAATATCGCCGAAGCACTGCAGGATAGCAGGCTTGAATTGGTTGGCGAGGGCAGTGCTCTGTTAAAAGTTAGCGATCGGATCTCGAAACAGGGTATTATGACGAGGCAAGGGGGTTGGAGCACGTACCCTGAGGTTGTTCAGGAGGTAGTTCATGAAGTTGTCGCAGTAGGGCTGGCTTCGCTCGCCCAGAGACCTGGTAATGTCACTGACCAGGCCAATAGCCATGGAGCAGAGACTAGGCTCCTCCTGGTTTCCAAGGGCGTTGTACAGGAATGGCGCAAAGGCATCCATGTACTTGACAAAGTCCTCCTCCATCGAGGTAGACAAGCTGCTGATGGTAGCAAAGACAGCGTCGGGGACGCTGGACTTGCCGCCCACACTGTTGAGAATCGAAAGAAGAATCTGCATGATTCGGTCACCCTGGGGGATGATCTCCTTGTCTAGGCGAGAGATGATGGCCTGCAAAACAGTGCATAGACTGTTCTGCATCTCCTCGAGGGTGATCCTATCCTCAACACTGACAACCTGGCTTTGCATAGGCACAGTCTCCTCCAGACGCTTGATGATGACGTCTGAGAGTGAAGCGATGGGCTGCAGACTCTCCGAAGCAGCATTCTGGACGAAGACGTTGAGGACCTCGTAAGAGGCAGTTCGAACCGAGGTGTCGGCGTCAGTTCGGGCCGTAACATCGAGCAGAGAGCTGACAGCTTGGTTGAAGTGGGGAGTGATGGGGTTGGTGGAGGCACCGAACTCGCCGGCGAAGCGCTCAGCCAGGTTCATCAGGGCCCAACAACAAGAAGGAGCCATCTTGGCGTTGCTAAGAAGCCCCTTGAAGAGGGATTCAATGAGTGTGGGGAGGTGAGTCTCGGGGTCGATAGCCTCAGAGCAAGCCTCGGTGATGCGGCCCAGGGCATACGCGGTCGAATCTCGGACATGGAGGGACTGGTCGTCCATCATGGTAATGAGGATAGGGAGAGCTTGCTTGACGATGGGGTCGAGGACCTTCTCGTCAGGACCCTCCATAATGGCGCCAAAGGCAGACACGGCAGCATCTCGGTTGTGCCAGTCCTCGGAGCGGAGGTTGCCCTCAACGAACTGTAGAACAGGAGTGATGATGGTAGCACCAACTGCCTGGGCGTACAGCTGCAGGCACTGGTAGGAGGCGCGGGAGAGGTTGTACTCGTCATCCGTGGCGTCCTCGTCCTGCTTGGTCAGGAGTAGCAACAACACGGGCACCACCTCGTTGGCAGCGACACGGGCGAAGTTGTAAAACGGGCGCATCTGGTCCGAGCTCTCGACCTGAGCGTTGTCGTCCTCGATGGAGATCTCCTCCTCGCAGACGGAGCTCCAGAATTCGACAGCCAGCTTGGCAACATCCTCGTCTGAAGACTTCATTCCAAGGATAGTCAGACCGAACAGCGCCTTCTCCATATAGAATCGCATGTTCTCGTAGTAAAGGGCCATAATTCGGTTGAGGCAACCGAAGGCACCCTGTTGTATCCTGGAGTCATCGGCCTGGGTGGCCTCGCAGACGACCTGCATGATGTAGTTGCGCTCGCCCTCATGCTTGAAGTTGTTGCCGACAAACTCGAGCGAGTCACCGAGGGCGGTGATGGCGGCGAGGCGAACCTCGAGGTTGGTCTCCTCTTTTCGGGCACCCTGAACAACGGCGGTCAGGATAGCATTCGAGTGTGCAACAAGAGCTTGGCGAAGCTCCGCATCTGAACTCTCGCAGATGTAACCGATGGCGGTCAAGGATGACTGCTTCTGATGATCGGCACCCTCGCTGACGTTCTTCACAAGGAAGGGTAGCAAATCGGGCCACTGGTTACGGGGCAACTCGATGATGGCGATAGAGGAGATAACCTGAGCGGCAGCAGTGCCGGCCTGGGTGTTGGTGGAGCTCAGGGTCTGCAGGGTGAGCTGCTTGACCTGGGCCTTGGTCTCGTCGTCTGTTTGTTGCAACCATTTTGACTGGAGCTCTTGCAGACGAGCGGCGTCTCGGGCTGTGAAGGCGTTCTTGAGGGCAATACCGGCGGCGGCTCGGATGGAACCATCGGCAGAATCGTTTGCAAGTTCTTGGACGAGAGTTGCGAGGTATAGGGGCTGGGCGAGATGAGGGTTAGCCAAATTCACGTTGGGCTCAGGGGCGGCGGGCGAAGGGGAGGAGATGAAGGGCACTAGGGGCGGCGTACAAAGTTGCTCTCGGCGGCTTGGTTGAGTTGCTGCTCGGCAGCGTTTCGTAGGTTCGCATCTGGACGGGAAGAGTCAGCATAAGGCATTTCTCGATCCCCAGAGGAGGCGAGGGAAGTTGGACGGGGTCAGCATCGCCAATGAGCGGGAGCGAGGGGAGGGCGGAGGGGGGAAGAGATTTGGCGGAGGCGCTTGAGGGGGGGGGGCCAAACTCACCGGGCGACAGCGAATTCGCAAGCACCTGGTTTATCTCGGAGCTCGACATGGTGGCAGTATTAGAGGGGAGTCGTCATGCGGCTGTAGCAAAAGGGCAGGTCGAGGGCGACGATGAAGGTCGTTGGAAAGGCGCACGTGTCGACAAGTAAAACTGGTTTGGCGGACGCGGGGGATTTTTTTTCCAACGACGGGGAGGTGCGCAGTTGAGGGAAGGGACCGTGGAAAGGGAAGTTAGGGGAGAGGGGATGGGGGGGGGGGGGCNNGGGGGGGGGGGGGGGGGGGGGGGGGGGGGGCCCAGCAGGCGGTGGGTTGGTATAAAAAAAAAGGCCCAAAAACGAGAGAGGAAGCAGAAGGGGGGGTTGTGTCTGTGTGTGTGTGTGAGTGATTCTGAGCTGCTGGAGAGTCCGTGACGCCTTGAAGAGTCGAGGATTTTTCTTTGATGCCCGATCGGCAAGGGCGAGTGGTGCAGAGAAGAGAGGCAAGGAAGGGTGAGTTGCACACAGGCACGACAAGACGGGCGGGTTGGAAGAGAAGATGGATGAGAGGAAGACGATGGTTTGTTGTGGGAGGAGGAGGCCGTCTTTTGGTCGCTGAGAGGACGGATGAGGTGAGCGGCGGGGGTGGACCTCTCCAGCCTGCAAACAACAGGTACCAGCACCCGCCGACCGCCTAGAGGTGGTTCGCTGCCCGCTACCGAACCGCTAAGTTACCCACTGTCCGCGTCCACTGCTGCTGCACGTAAGGACCCTACGGACCCGACCGCAGCCAATCTGGCACTGTGCTGCACGGAGCAAGTGCTTGAAGCCCTCGGCGATGATGCATGACTCTCTCCCCCGGTTTGCTAATAAGTACTCTTTATTGTTTCCAGTCACTGATAATAGCGCGTGACTCGCTGTGCTTAATGAAAAGGGACCAGCATCCGAGACAAAGAAAACCCAGTCCAACACTCATTCTTCAGGGACAAGATGGCGCCAGAGGAGGGGGAGCAGAAAGAAGGTCAAGTCGACCGCCATTCGCACTCAAACGCCAAGCAGCGAAGGGATAATACACGCACAACGATGCATCCCCCCCACACCAGTCACAATTATTCAGGTGTGCTGTGCAGCAGTAAACTACAGGCAGCCTCACACGTCCCGTTTTTGCCTCTGCCGAGTCCCTCACACGGCGGGACGACGGTTTTTCCCCTCCACAACTCCACACCCCTTTGTCGAATCACAGACCTGGGGAATCGCCCCGGCCGAACCTCGCTTAACGCCTCCTGCAAACAAAGGCAAACCACCTCTGCACATCGTGCGCGTACAGTGCCGTGCATAAACCGCGGCCGTGAAGCTGGGGGCTCAGCGCCAAGCGCATACAGTGCGAAATGCCGTCGAACCCCCCCTCCGTCGGCCACCCCGTTCCATTCCAGCTGTCCCCTGATTTCCCCGTCGACGGGGCGCACGTTCTTCACAGGCACAGGCACAGACAGAATCTAGAAACATGGAGATGCCCAAACAGGGTTTCCTTCCCCTCCGATACTCTATCTGAAGCGTATCTGTGACGGACAAACTCGTTCCAGCTATCTACTTGCTTTAAACTTCAGGAATCCTCTCCTCTCGCGAACAGTATCTCGCTCTGCCTTCTTTACCCTCTCCTCCGCGTTCCTTGACTGCAGCCCCCCCTCTTTGACTCACAGCCTTTCCACCGCTTTTGCTCCCCCAACTAAACCCCTTCTCGTTGTTTTGCAATCGTCTCCCTCCAAAAGTAAACAAGTCTCCCAGGGCAATCATCCCCGCGCCCCCACCCTTCCCTGGCAACCGCTGCATCGTTGCCAGCCGACCTTTCCACGCTGGGCCACGCGCTCGTCGACCTCATTAAAAGGAAGCCCACGATCAAGACGATGCCTGTTGGGCTGCAAGGCCCAGGTGGAGGTGCCAATTTTCGTCAGTGGCCGCTGGCGTCCCAAGGCTCTTCCCACACGTCACGGCATGTTCGAATTGGGTCCATGATATTCCATCTTAGTCTTTTTCCATTCGGACTTGGGTTTCCTGATATTCATCTACGGGATCCCCCGCAAGCCCTCGCTTCAAACAACATGCCAAACATGAACGTACGAGTTTCCCCTCTGAACCAGATGTGAAACTACGTAGTTTTTTCCCATTTCCCTGCAATGCACAACCCCTCGAAATAATGGTCAACAAACGACTCAACAACTTCAACCAAATATTCATCATCTTCTGTGATCCCCGCATGTTCGTCATGGCCAGGACTGGCTTTTTGGTGTGTCTCGGCCCTTGGACACTTTTTGTTCCTTATCCCTCCATCTAGAAATGGACCCACCACCCACTGTTACTCTGTACACTTGCTTGCCTTTCACATGCCAATCGCCTTCTCCTCCAAGATGCTCACCACAGTCGAAGGCCCGGTCCCGTTGGTTCCGTTGGTTCCGTTCAGGTCAAGGTGGTGATCCACGACTTCCACCGGCGCCTTGGGAGTGAAGGGGCTACCGGGACGACTTGTGGCAAACTGGAATTCCCATGTCAGCATATTATGTCAGGAAACGAGAAGATAATAGGGAATACATACGTTGGTAGCAGCACTCAGGAGAGCAACCAGAGAGCTCTGGACCACATCCTCGTGGATGCCCACGCCCCAAACTCGCTGCTTGCCTTCGTTGGTCGTGCACTCGATGTACGTCGCTGCCTTGACATCTCGACCCTCGCCGATGGCATGCTCCTTATAATCTCGCACATCCAGATTCACGCCCACTTTTCGGAGGGCGTTGGCCAGACTGGAGATGGGACCGTTGCCACGGCCGTGCAGCTTGTACTCCTTGCCGTCAATCGACAAGACTCCGTCAAAAACCCGCTTGAGGTTCTTGGTATCCTGGGTCTTGCCCGGAACGGGGGGGGCAGGCGACCTCGCCCGGTCAGGGGTAATGCTGTAGTCAACGAGGGTGAATCGAGGGTTCTCCTGGACGAAGTAAGTCTGCTCGAACAGGTCCGTGATCTCATTTGACAAGAGCTCTCGGCCGAGCTCGTCGGCCTTGTTCTGAACGACGCTCGAGAAGGCAACCTGGAGGCCACGGGGGAGATCCAGAGAGAGCTTGCGGAGAATGATCCAGGCGGCACCGCCCTTGCCACTCTGGGAGTTGACGCGGATGACGGCCTCGTAAGTGCGACCAATATCCGCGGGGTCCAAGGGGAGGTAAGGTACCCTCCACTTGTCCTCGTACTTGAGACCACTCGACTCCCGTTGTTGGAAGCCCTTCTTGATGGCGTCCTGGTGAGAGCCGCTGAAGGCGCAAACGACCAGGGAGCCACCATAGGGGGCACGGGGGTGGATGGGGATCTTGTTGCAAACCTCGACGGTGTCAATGATGCGCTCCAAGTCGGAGAAGTCAATGTTGGGGTGAATGCCCTGGGTGTACAAGTTGAGACCCAGAGTCACCAAGTCAACGTTGCCAGTACGCTCGCCGTTTCCGAAGAGACAGCCCTCGACTCGGTCAGCGCCAGCCATCTGAGCCAGCTCGGCAGCAGCGACAGCGCAGCCTCGATCATTGTGAGGGTGCAGGGAGACGGCAATCTTCTCGCGCTCGGTGATGTTGCGGCAGAAGTACTCGATCTGGTCGGCGTAGACGTTGGGGGTGGACATCTCGACGGTGGCGGGCAGGTTGAAGATGATGGGGTTCTCGACGCTGGGCCCCCAGGCGGCCTTGACGGCCTCGCAGACCTTGATGACGAAGTCGGGCGCCGAGTCGGAGAAGGTCTCGGGGCTGAACTCGAAGGCCCATTCGGTGGCTTGCTGCTCGGGGTCGTCCTTGGTCAGGGAGCGGACCAGCTTGGCGCAGCGGGCCGCCAGCTCGAGGGTCTGCTCCTCGGTGAAGTTGAAGACGACTTGTCGGAAGCACTCGCTCGTGGCGAGGTAGATGTGGATGATGGCCTTCTTGGCGCCCTTCATGGACTCGACGGTGCGCTTGATGAGGTCCTCGCGGCAGGGCGAGAGGACCTGCAGCCAAACGTCGTCGGGGACCACGCCGGGAGTCTCGATGAGGCGGCGCGTGAAGTCGAAGTCGGTCTGGGAAGCGGAGGGGAACGAGACCTCGATCTCCTTGTATCCAAGCTCGGTGAGCATCTTGAAGTATCGCCACTTCTCGTCGCCGTTCTGGGGAAAAGCACAAATGTTAGACTAGAGCACGTCGACGGGGAACGACGGGGAAAGACAGCGGCGGGGCGACATGCCATGGGATCAACCAGACTCTGGTTTCCATCGCGGAGATCGGTCGACAGCCATCGCGGGGCCTTGTCGACGGTCTTGGAGGGCCATTGTCGATCCGGCAGGTTCAGAGTCGGGTACGGCTTGTATTTGGTGGACGGGTCCTTGAGCCTGGCACAATGACGTTGTGTTAGTCAAGCGTTGGCACTCCACGACAGAGGGGAGCCTCCGTTCGGCGCGTCCCCAAGCTTCCACGGACCACAGTCCCAGGGCACATTGAGGGCGCGAGCAGAACATTCGTTAGGTTTTTGACTCACATCACCATCTTGACAGAATGCGGGGCAGACACGCGATGGAGTCTGGGGGTGGTTTGGCAGAAAGGAGGGGTGATGTTTTTTGTAGGAGGGGGAAGACGTCAAAGAGGAAGCGAATTGGAAGATCAGGGAAGTATACGGGAGAAGGGCCAGAGGGGAAGAGGGAAGCCGCGGCTTGCTCTTGATATATGTATGAGTGAAAAAAAGAAGGATCCCTGATGAGAAGGATTCCCCAGCAAGTAACGATACAGAAAAGATGTCAAGAGTCACAATTCGCGGCACGACTTTGAGTCACTCCATCCAACCCGAGCCTACCCAGCACCAGCCGATGGACACAAAAGAAGCCCCGAAAGCCGCAGCCCACAGCCCAACCACTGGTGAGAGTACCCGCTCGCCTTTCATCATTTTTTTTTTTTCTCTCGCTTCCTTTGCATTCCCGGACCGGCACTTCGCAGCAAATGGAGAGTGGGGCACATATGTACTGTACTCGTCGACTAGGCGCGCCCTGCGCCCTGTCCGCGGCGCGGGAGTAAGCCCTGCGATTGATTCCCCCGCATCAGGTAGGTATTCTCTCGTCCAGTGTCGCTGTCAGTTTTAGTTTCGATACCCTGATTCGTACGGCGGAACTACCCATCCAATAACCTAGTTACTCAGTTTACTCCGTACGAATATACTCACTGTCCGTACGAGCACTCCTTCCGACCTCGTCTCTGTCCGTGGAGAGGGCGCGGGGTCGGCGAGGTGGGGCGCGCTAACCGCTCTTCTCCGGCCGCAGAGTGCAAGACAGCCAGCCCTTGGCGAATACGGCGTCCCGACCACGGAGTATGAGGTCACCGGTCGTCCACCAACGCCCAATCACCATGACCTTTCTTCACATCAGGCTTTGGATTCGTCTTCTCGTCATAACTCGTGATTTATTGTCCTCATCCGTCCATACAACGAATTTAGTCCAAAGCATCTACATACATCCAAGCCAATCCCATCCATCCAAGTTGATTTCCCACGCCATATGTTGACAGATTTCATTATTCATACTCCACGCATCCTGATTCCTCCTGTAACGCAAAGGAAGGACTTTGATTCCAACCCCAACCGCACCAAATTGGTCTGCCAAAGTCCAGAACGCTCACCACCTCATCCCCAAACAACAGCAACATCAACCAGATTATGTAACCCAAGAACCTCACACGAGGTGTCCGTAATCCAACAGGTGCTGTTGTCCTCTTTCTAACTCGCAACGTATAATGGTATGGTCTTCTTGCCTGACAACGCCAAACAAAAGAGGGCAAGCAACGGAAGCCGGCGCAAACAAGCGTCCGTGATCCTTTATCGGAGATAGCCTCGAGGCGGCGCGCGGCCCTCAAACATGAGATCGCGCTCCGTCATTTCGTCCCATCGAGAAGCGGGATGTCTGTGGCGGGTGCGTTCCCAATCTTCTTGGTATTCTCGCTCCCACTCGAGATCGCGAGTGCGCTGCTTGCGAGCTCGGCGGATCTCGTCCGAGATGTCAACCAGGTGAAGAACATCATCCTATGTTGCAGTTAGAACTCGGCCCCATTATATCAAGTTGAGGGCAAACTTACGTATTTCAGGTAGTCCATGATGTAGAAGAACTGGTTCGTCTCCTCGTAGTCATAGCCCAGCTCCTCAATTGCCTCCCGCAGGACCAAATCCTTGGTGATCTCAGTCCACATGTCCTTGGGCGGTGGGGGAGGTCGCGAAACCCGTCGATCCGTGATCTTTTCGATATCAATCTCCCTCTCGCGATCGTACACCGAAACGTTGACACGGTCGCGGCTTGGCGGGGGAGACGGCTCCCTAGGAGCCGGAGCCGGGGTAGGAGCGCCGTCCCTCTCGGGGATGAACTGGGTTCTGCGGACACCGCTGTACTTAGTCCAGGTGGTGTCGGTGGCTCCACCACCAACACCGTCCATGCGAATGCGCTCAGTGCCAGGTGGGACGTCCACGATAGCCCAGTCCTTGGTGGCACCACCCCAGGCTTCGCCCATACGGCCACGCGAGTCGACCTTGGATGTGAGGTAATCCCCTTCCTCGTTGACGGCATTAGGGGTAGGAATCGGGGCTGCTGAGTGAGCACGGCGTCGACCCTGGTGGTCATCCATCCTCAGACGTTCGGTGTCTCTTCGAATCACCAGGTCATCATCATGGTAATGAGAGCGTCGCTCGCGGCTCCTAGATCGAGTGCGAGTCGTCCGCTGGATATCCACCTCGGTCTTGTTCTTGGACAAGGAAATATCGATGTCTGTCTCACGCTCTCTCACGCGCGAGGGCGCACGGGGAGCTGGTGGCGGAGGCGGAGGCGGAGTAGGAGGCCTGGCCCTGACGACTCCTGTTGATGCATTAGCTTCGGTTTTGGAGACAGGTTTATGATTGTTCTTACCGTGGTCAACATCACGCCAGTGCGTGATGACTTCTCTCTCAATGGTGGGCCCGCGAATAACCTGCGGGGGAGGGGGAGGGGGGGTAGGCTCAGGCCTGGGTGGAGGTGAAGGAACATTTTCACGCTCAACGATACGAGTGCGGATGCGCTCACGCTCGTGGTCATGCTCGACTGGAGAAGGCGATCGTCGGGGTCTCTCGACGTATCTCACAACGCGAGGAGAGGGAGATCGCTTGCGGGAGGGCTCCCTGATGCGCTCACGCTCAACGACCCTTGTGCGGGAACGCTCATGCTCATGATCATGGATAGTAGGGGAAACGCTCCGGGGCCTCCGAATAATACGCTCTTCTCGCACCCGTACAGGACTGGGACTTCTAGGGTGGTGTCGGTCGACGATCTCGACCTGTCTCTGACGAAGGACCATAGGACCAGCTTCACTGCGACGACCATCGTCTCGTAGGAAGGCGGGGGGGGCACGTTCTTCTCTGGCGGGGGGGCTAATGGTGACAGTACGGCGACGAACGTCGACCTCGTCGAGCTCGGGCGCCGAGCGACGAGGAGGAGCAGTGTAGTAATCCCGCTCCTCGAAGTCGGTGGCTCTGATGCCGCGTGAGGACATGGCGGATGGCTGGATGGAATCCGGGCTTCAGTTGTGATGTTTTGGTGGCCGCGATAGCGATAGAAGGGAAGAGAACCAGCAGTCAGCCCGGTATTTTGGTGACGTAACTGGAAGTGCTGGGCAGTCGGGGGGGAGCGAAGCGGGGTCGGTGACTCGGCGGGTGAGCTTCAGCCTCGGTGCGAGGGGCAGCGATCAAGAGGGTTGAGGACGCTGGCAAACCCGAGAATGCGATGCGGTGCGATGGTGTTGAGGGGAAAAGCGAAGAAGTGTGCAGATCAAGAAGGAGCCAAGATTGACAGTGGTTTTGAGGGTTGGGTGGATTTAATGGCGCGCGAGCTGGCCGCCGCAAGAATCAGGATGGGCAAAAGGTCGGGCAAGGGCAAGCAAAAACGTCGTCATCCGACAGCAATGGTGAAAGGACCCCCCGGCCAAGAATAGAGTCAGCCGCGAGCCTAGAGGAGGGGCTGGGCAACTGGGCAATTGGGCCAGCAGCAGGTGGGCTAGAGCGGGGAATGGAGGGTCGGTGGTCTAGTGACGACTTTGACGACGGGAGGGAGGGAGGGAGGGAGGGAGTGAGTGTGTGGGAACGGTCCGCTGGGTGGGCGGGAAGCGACGGATGGATGGATGGATGGATAGATAGAGAGTTTTCCTTTTGTCTTTCTCGAAGAAGAGATCGACGGCAGTTGTTAAGAATGACGGAGAGAGGAGAGGGAGTGAGAGACGTGAGGTGACGGAAGAGGAGAGGAAGACGGGAGCCTGGAGGGAGAAGAGAAGATGGAGGCGGCACCTGGACCGGGAGGGTCAGAGGGTTTTTGATGGCGGCGATTGCGTTGCAGCGACTCTGAAGGGAGGGAGAGGACATTGCCGCCGTGACAAAAGCCTACTAAGACTACTTACATATTCGTACCAACTAGACTACCAACTGCCATCTGCAACTCGCCCGGGTTGCCTTTCCATGCCTTGCCATACCATACCATACCATACCCTGCCCTGCCCTGTCCTGCCTTGTCCTGCCCTGCCACACACATTAAATCGGACTCTTCTGGCAGATAGCCTCTAGCCTCTACCAACCCGTCTCACCATCGACTTGCAAGGGTGCCATGGCGGCCCAATGAGCCGGCGTCGTCGCCCACGCGAACGCCGTGATGGGGGGTCAGTCGCGCAGCCCGGCAGAACATGAGACCATCCAGCCTGACGACGCCTGTTGCGACCAGTCGTCCTCACGGCCCTCTCTCTGCTCAGTCAGTCTCTGCGTGAGTCTCCCAGAGACTTTTCGGAAACCAGGACAGCGGACAGTTCAGTGAAGAGCTAAACCATGCACCTTCTGGACATACCGGCACTTCATGTTTCGTTGCATGAATGGACGGATGGATGTTCTTCTGCCAACTCTTTCTTGGTTGGAAAAATGCCCGGCTTTTTGGCTGGGACCCCGCGACTGCAATCCCAGCTTCGAGATCCAGGTGTGGATATCCATTGACGCAATGGTGCAGCAGCTCACACAGCCCATTGTCCACTGGCACACCACAAGGACCACCACCACAGCCCACCAACCCACATCAGCTTCCTCTGACTCCCTTGTCTCGCTCGGTCTTCTCTGGCCGCCATGGCCTCTCTCGTCTTGTCCCTGGCTTGTCCTGTCATTCATGGCTGTTCTGTCTTCTATGCTTTGACTGGACCCTCTTGGGTTGGTTGTCGAGTGACAGACAGGCAGAAAGCCGTCCATGGCATGGCCCCAATCCCGTAGCGTATCTACACCCCACTATAGCAGGCTCCGCTAGGCTGCTTGCCCTCAACCGCCAGGCTTTTGGCTCTCGGTGTGAGCCGCCTGCACAGCATTGGATCTGCCAGCGCTTTCAAGGGCTGCGCAATGGGGACTGGCTGGCCGTCAAAATCTCTTCGCGGCGCCAATATGCAAAACATCGCCCATCAACATTCCCCCCGAGGAGTTTGTCGGGCATTGAACGACGCCGACTGGGCATTCAGAGCAGCTGTCGATCGCTTTGGGTACCGTCCCCGAGCCCCGGGAAGTGGACGGGAGACGGGGATGTTGCTGGTATCGAAGCAGCCCGACCGTGGGGTTCCAGGAGCCACTGTTGCCACTATGAGAGCCCGATGAGTCGGGTTCGCAGTCCATCATTTCCATCGTCCAGGGCCGCCGCCATCCTCTAGTCCTCGCTGTCACATGCAACCAGGTTTCCATGACTGGTGTGCATTGCTGACCTGCTGTAGCGCAGCCTAACAGAGGCAAACATTCGGATAGGGCTGTGCGTCTTGGGCGGCCTACGGTGTTTTCCGTGACTCAGCATCGGTTCCTTCTGGTGTCTTCTCCCTTTCGACGAAATCCGGTAACTTGCCGTCCATTCCATGCGATGATAGAATGTGCAAGAAACAGGGTTTTTTACAGTTCCATTGGGACCCAACGGGACGGGACGAAGCCGTAGTGCACCCCTAAACTTGGAAGCTCACTGTCCAGGCTGCCGCTTTGGGTACCATGTTGCCGTCCACAGCAGCACCGTGCAGCCCACCCAATACTTTAAGTGGGAAGATACCCTACACCATCGTGCCTTGCACTTTGGGAATGTTACCTCGCACGACGCATTCGATGTGGGCAGGTTCTAGGTTGCCTAAGAATATCTCTTCAGTAGCTCAACGTTGTCAAACGCGTCATGGTTCTCTGGCTTGAATACTCGAAGCATTCTAGAACCGTTAAGAATGAGTTGAGGCTGTCCACTTGATTTGCTCGTGATGACTGGATTGCTTGGGACAACTTCGTTTTATTGATCTCCCCACCATCATGAACTGGGCAACCCATCGCAGGGAATAAGTTGAGCCATCAACTCGTGCGTCTTTGTGCGTTCGCCCTATTACTATACACTCTATGGAAGAGACAAAGGCAAGATTAATAGATATCTATGAGCTGCTATAGAAGCGAGCCTAAGGGGAACGAAAACAGCTCACCAAATGGGACGACGTCATTCTCCACCTCGTTTCCTAGATTCGCAACTTGGAATCTCCAGAACCTGAATTCGCTGCGGTCTGGGGGGATGAATACGAATGGAGAAAATCAGGGTTGCCCATTTGGTCCTGTTCGTTGCACAGATATAGACCAGGGCAATGATATTACGATACAAACACGTTACTAAAAAAAAAGCAATGCTAACCACTAAACTCTAGTTCACGTCATCGTGCGGCACCTGCAATGCTACAGAATAGATCTAAGACATATGTGATGAGCCTGAATCGGAGAGAGTAAAGGAAGCTGGTGACTGTATGGGGGTAGATGTTGGTGCGCGGCTTATCTGTAATTGATATCAAAGGTAGTCAAATGGATTGATCTCTGGGTCTTCCAAACTTTATCTCCGGGAGAGATATCTAATCAAGGTACCTCGGCCGATGATACTGGAAGGTACTGTACTGCGGTTGACCAGGATTATATTTCGGACGCTTTATTCCATCTCTGCATGTTTGATTGAGACCATAATTTGGAGAGGAAAGAGATCATTCAGTATGCTAAGATAACATGGATTATGGTCTATAGTGAGAAACATCAAGTTCTTACAGCAATATGCTAAATCCCAAATGAGACAGATACAACGCTCACATTCAACGCAATTGATGACACAAGACGACGAAGAACGACCTATGTAGGTGAATGAGAAACCCTTAGGAATTTGATTCACATGTCTTCATTCATTAGTCTTGGGAAAACCACGGTACTGTTCAATAACTTGATGGAATGACAAGGAAGTTGAGTTCAGATCAGTGACTGCTTGAGTAGGTAGAATACGGAGGTCCCCGGCACTGGGCTTCCCGTTGTCATCAAGCCTCTCTCTGCATGGTCTTAGCAAGCATTGTTTCCTCGATTCCCCATACTCGGGCCTGCTTAATGCTCTACGGGACATGCTTGTATACGCATCTCGATGGTTAACACCAATGGAGTCTGAACTAGAAATCTCGGAAATAGAGCATGCCAATACTATACGCTGAGTTGCGACCGAAGATTGACGTCAACTGAGCATCAATTTCTAGAGACCCGCACAATGCATTGAGGACTCTCGGCTGGCCACTTCCCTATCTTTAGATTGGGTCCAGGATTGAACCCCGGAATTCAGCTCTGAGATCCGCCTATCCGTCTGACCTCAGACTTGATATTCCGTCAGGTGAGGGATCCTGGCTCCGGCTTCCAAAGCTAAGGATCTCCGGCGGCAGCTTTGACTCCGCGCCTGGTCCATCCCAATCTACCAGCGTACACTCTTTCTTCTCCTCAAGCTTCCTCTTCACAAATTCCTACATAGCACCGACCTGCTCCGGCGACAGCAGCTCCAACCACTCTTTGAAATCGACGCTCTCGTTCTTACCAAAGAACTTCTCGTCCAGGTACTTCCAGAAAATGCCGTCAAATGCTCAAGTCCTCCGTGCCGCATACGTTAGCCAGAAGCGACCCGACTCCCAGCTCTCGCGCATGCGTGTGGACAAGATCTCTGATTCCTTCAAGAGATCCTGTTTAATGAATCTCTTCTCCTTTCCTTCGAGGGAGCGCAGGAACGTGGCCAATCTTGGCTCATATTTCGCTGCCCACTCGTCCAGGCCCGCCTCCCAATCTTCAGGAGCCTTGAGCAGGAGCTACCAGGGAGGACTGAATGAAAACTCAGCTGGGGCGGCATAGGTGAACTCCCAGTCAATCACGGCTGCTATCTTGTGGTCTTTGTTCACCAGGATGTTGGCGGGACGGAGGTCGTCGCACCATAGCTTGAAGGGCCCTGGGCCAAGCTCGCTATCCGCCAGTCGGGACTCTGAATCCAGCTTTTGGAACAGTTGTCTGCAGTATTTCTGAGCAGGTGCGTGTCCAGTTGTATTCTGGGAATTGAATCGATCCTTTTTTTCTGACCTGGCAATATACTCCTTCCTGCAATCGTCGGCTGAATCGACGGCCTGATTACGCTGAAATCAAAGCTGTTGGAAATGCATATTGGCCAAGGCAGAGTAGTATTTTGAGGAACTCGTGAAGGTCGTGGCGGTTGACGGCAGCTCGAAATGCGGAACGCGGCTGAAGTTGGCAAGCTGGGCAATAATATTCAACGAGAGTGGTCGTTTTGTGACTTCTGGGTCGTCTTCATTGTCTTGAAGGAGGAGTGATCATATGGCTGCGAGCTTGCACTTGGAAAATTGGAGAGAACATCAGACATCTGACTGTACATGTACCTGAGCTTCTCCTCGTCGATGTCGGGATCTAGTACGGGAGGGTCTTCGTATGCAAGGCCAGGTGTGCTCAAGACGTCAACCATGTCACCCGCATTCTCAACCCATTCCATGATAATAAAGGGTCCCAGTTCACCAGGGCTCTCTTCTTTCATGCCGTAGTGGAACTACCGTTCTAACAATCTCATGATAGAGTTCCTCGTCGTAGAGCTTTTTTCCCCCACGCCTTGAACAGTTCATCGCCTTAATCCCAGGTGACGTTGTCGTATTCCTCGAATGAGGGATGCATCTTCGAAGACTAAGGGGGACAAAATTGATTGAGAAAGGAGTGAGAAAGAAGTGCGTATTAGACACATGCAATGATGCAGGGAAGGGAAAATGTAGGAGCACATGGGGGGTCATCCTCGCCCTTGAATATAGATTGTGCACATAATAACTGAGTATGTTACTACCCGTGTTGCTACAAGGAAGCTAGACATTACCTGCTCGTGGATTTCTGAACAGTCAGGCGAAGGATTGCGGTATACTCTAGTAGGTCGACATTCATCAACAATAGCTTCGGGAAGTGGCAGCAGTGATGCCAAGATAATCGCACCGGCAGACATCAACGTACCTATAATCAAGATCAGTCATACTTCCTCTCCCTTGAACCTCCCTCAAGTCAAGGTCTTGGAGATTCTCAAAGGATGCTGTGACCACAGCATGAGCTCGGCCAGGTGCTACTGTGCGCCTTTAGAAAGCTACCCTACAACCCAGCCTCGAAAATCCTTAGACTCTTCTTCAACCAAAAACAGTTCGTCCTCCCGCAGATGAATGAATTGGGTTTATCTTTTTTCATGCACGACCAACGAACGTGATCAAGTTGATATTTGGAAAACTGGACTTTTTTGGTATTTGCAATTATAAAAACGAGTAGGAGCGAGAATCATCTTGTTTCATAACCCTGAAGGGCGTCACAATTTAGAAGCGGAACTAGCATACTGCAAAATCAGACTCGTCACAAACCGCGCTTCGTGTCCTTGGCAGCCAGGCCTGTCAAGCTCGGTTCCGGCTTGGGATAGTCGGGCCGAGCACCCAGGATGTTCACGACCTCAGACAAGGCCATCCAGTGGGCGACCTTGGGCCGTCGGTTGGGCCAATCGGTACCCGTCTCCTCCAGCTCCTTCATGGGAGTGAAGACAACCTCGGAGCCCTGGATTCCAATGACAGTCGTGCTGTTGGGATCCTTCTTCACATGGTTGTGAGCGTTGGTGCCAAATGTCTCGAGATGCTGGATACACTTGATGGCCAAACGGACGGCCCGGCAGCGATCCATGGGGGAGGGAACTCCACCCTGCTGGACGTGTCCGGGGATGCTCTCTCGGCTCTCAAACCTGTCATGAGCTTCCTCACGGATAATGTCGGCAATGAGTTTCGCATTGTAGACCTTGCTCGCCTTCTCGTTGACGAGAATAAGACGACCAGCACGCGACTGGCCTTTGTCATTTTTGAAAACATTCTTGAGATGATTCACGTCTGCGTTCAACATCTCGAGGCTGATGCCTTCCTCGGGAATGTAAACCGCCGAAGCACCAACGTCAAGGCCGCTCAGGGTTGCGATATAGCCAGACCTGCCTCCCTGGGTCTCGATTACGAAAACACGACGACGGGTAGCAGACGCAGACTGCTTGATCTTGTCGCAGTAGTTGACCAGCTCGTTAAGGCAAGTATCAGAGCCGAGTGAATACTCGGTTCCAGGCACGTTGTTGGAGATGGTGGCTGGAAGTAGGGTCATGGGGATGCAGAGTGAAGGATACTGATCCCGGGCCTTGCGCATTTGGGAGATGGAGTGGAAGGCCTCAAAACCACCCACCAGGAAGAGAGCATCAAGTCGGTACTCCTCAATAAGGTTAGCTATCGACTCCATACCCGACTCCCCAGGGAGTTCTCTGTTGGTTCCAATCTCGGAACCACCCTTGCTGGCCCAGCCATCGACCTCGAGCCAGTCAAAGGGACGAACTGATCCCAAGGGGTCGTCACCGTGATGCCTGGAAAACCCAGCAAAGCCATTGTGGATGGCAATGGGCTCATGACCTCGGGACACGCAGTACGCAACAGCCGCACGGACTGCGGCGTTCATGCCACCAGCAGGGGCACCAACATTGATGAATCCAATCTTCATGCGCTAGGGGGACGTCAATGACTTGCGAAGCGAAAGCGAAAGAGAAACAACTCACATCCTGCTCAGGCAGAATCTTGTCGCCCATCATGACGTTGGTTGTCAGGATATACGAATTCCATTGGTCCTCAAACTCGGAATCTCGGAGGGACATGGCTTTCTCGAAGTCCTTGGAGTCTACGGCTTCGGCAAGCTTCTTGGTTTCGGCAACAGCCTGCATCAAAGGCTTTCGGACAATCTTGTTCTCGTTGATGGCGATGAATGGGGTCTCCGTCTCAGGAGTGGCATCGAGGACAGCCTTGACAGCCTCTACACCCTGTAGGGTGGCCAGCATTCGATCGTACGCTACGGCGGTGCCACCTCGCTGGACATGACCGAGGGTGGTGATACGGGTATCAAGAGCAAGTCCACCCTCGCTCTTGTCGGCAAGGAGCTTCTTGATCTCTTCGGCAGTGATCTTGGTGCCGTTCTTGTCGCGGGCGCCCTCGGCAACGATCACGATGGTCTTGCGCTTGCCGAGTTTCCGGTGCTACACTACGTTAGCGTGTGGGCAAGTACAGTGATAAATAAGAGTATTGCTAACCCTCCGAACAACGTCCGCCATGTCTTCTTTCCAGTCGTGCTCTCTAGGCCGTTCCGGGATGAAGACAAAGTCGGCTCCAGTGGCAACGCCGGCCATCAGGGCCAGCCAGCCGCAATGCCTTCCCATGACTTCGATGACGAAGGCGCGGGAGTGTGAAGAGGCAGTGGCCTCGATGTAGTCGACCATTTCGCAGATGCGGGCGAGGGCCGAGTAGCAGCCGATGGTGGCGTCGGTGCCGGTCAAGTCGTTGTCGATGGAGCCGACGAGACCAACAATGTTGAGGTGCTGGTGAGGCTTGACCTGCGCAGCAGTCAACTCGCCGTTGCCGACAAGCTCCTCCAGCAGCGAGGGCCACTCGGAGCGGAATTTGTCGGCACCAGTCAGAGAGCCGTCACCTCCGCAGATGATGAGGGCGTCGATGTCGGAGAGGATCATGTTCTTGGCAGCCGTCAAGCGTCCGGGACGCTCGTAGAAGGCCATGCATCTGGCAGTCCCGATGAGGGTGCCGCCCTCGGACAGCCAGCCGCGGACATCGTCCCACTCCATCTTGCGGATGAAGTCGCCGCCTTGGACGAGGCCCTCGTAGCCCTCGTAGACACAGTAGGCATCGCAGCCCATGTGGATGGTCATGCGAACGACGGCGCGGACGGCAGGGTTCATGCCCGGGGAGTCGCCTCCCGAGGTCATGACGGCGATCTTCTTCTTGGGAGCCATCGTGGAAGCGGCGATGGCAGGTCGGAGAGTTGAGGCGAGGAGAATCGGTCGAGCGGGTTGCCGGAGGAGGAGGAAGGCTGGCCAGAGTTTGTGGAGGAGAACGCGCAACGGCCCGGCTAGGGAATCGAGGGGCCAAGACAGTAGCTGCAGATAAGACACAAAAGGCATTCACCAGGTCATGATCAAGAGACGAGCGGGCGGCCCGGGAAACAGGAGAGGGCGAATAAGAGGCTATTCAAGGGAATCAGGAAAAGACAATATCGTGTCACCTCGCCATCTACGGAAAGGGGGGAATTATTATGGCGCCAGCTTTCACGAGCCAACCTGGACCGGGAGGTGACGCAGATGGGCGCATCAGCACACACGACAGGTCAGGGCAAGGTCAGAGAAAGCTCAGGGCAGGACAGGTCAGGTCAGTGGCAGGTCAGTGGCAGGTCAGTGGCAGGTCAGTGCAGCGCAGGGGAGAAACATGGGCAGGTACGACAGCCTTGACCGAGAGAGACCCAGAAAAGAGGGGAAGCAACTCGGAGCTCTTATCGTTTATCGGCCCGCGCGGGGGAGACCAGGCCCGCCAGAGGGGATGAATCATGGATCAATGGTTGAGGGCCACCAGCGAGCCTAGGTTCAGCTGCTGCAGCTGGTTACTAAAGGGAATTAACCATTCACCACTGGATAACGACCGCAATCCCCATCTTTACCTAACCTTAGCCTTTTGGTTCTGTCAACATCAACTCCATGCGTGCGACAAATAATGGCTCACTCTCGGAGGTTCTTCGAATGCTGGGAAGCCCGCACCAGGCTCGGGCCTATGGGGGAGCCACTCGCTGCGGCATAACGCGCAAACCACGGTTTGCAGAAGAGGAGACAGACGCTGGTACGAATACTGGGGGCACGGGGCACAGGCTACGCAGGCTCCATCGAAGACGTCTGCCGAGACATTACAGAAAGCCTCTTACGGCTGTGGCCAAGTTGTCGAACGGGCTCGTCACAAATTCCATACCATTGCCGACCTGTCATCTCCCTGCGAAGAGATAAGGTCCAAAACTTGGTCTCGCGACGTAGCCATCCACCCAGCCATCTAGCTAGAGGGCACAGTGGAAGGGCGAGAACTTGCAGAAATGCTCAAGAGTAAACCCCCCTGTAGTCGAGAAGGGCCGCAAGGAAGCCCCATCTGTGCCCTAAGACATGCCATGTTTAGTTCATCGCGGTCCGGCCCCATCGATGAAGCGGACTCTCTGGCAATGTTGGTACCCAAGGGAGGAGGAAGTCGAACGGACGTAGCCTGGATTTTGCGAAGCGAGGGCCGTGCTAATATGTAAGATAAGATCGAGAAACCAAGAATGATCGAGATGCTTGCCCCATGGCCCACGGCTCATCTCGACCGTTCCTGCAAAAACCGGGCTGGATACCCCCCACGACATCGACGCAAGCCCTCAACCAAGGCGAGGCGGAGGGAACATGAAAGTCGGGAGCCTGCAGTTCGAGGGAAGCAATCACGGCTCATCTGCGCTGGCCGACGTGCCACAGACACCCCCAGCACATCCGGCCGAGGAGCGCGAGGGTGGCTCCCGGGGAATAGTTGAAAGTGCTGAACGCGGCGCGGCCAGCGGCAGGGTTGGCAGAAGCGAACGGGAGGAAGCCGCAGTCGCGAACTTGCAAGACGGGGACTTCGGGAGAGGCTAACAGCATCGCAACATTCCCTGCTGTGCTAGGAGAACTGACCAGTCATTGAGGGAAGTTGATCAATGCGTCGAAGCCGAGACAGTTTGCGCGGATGATCCCCGCTGCCCCAGTTTGCGTAGGCAAGAGGCAAGAGGCAAGCCGCAAGCCGCAAGCCGCAAGCCGCAAAGCCTCAAGGCAAAAGAAAAGAAACGCCCCAAATTTGGTTTTTGGTACGGATCATGCGGCTGGAGAGACACTCTTATTATGCGCTGGCAAGCATTTGGTACAGGTCGTGATGACAGCCATGGTTTGCAATTGGAATGAGCGCGTCTGCTGACCTGGGCCGTGAGGCGCCCACGGTCCACCCCACCCCAGGGACCTTGAAATGACGACAGCGACCTGAGGACCCAAGCAACCACTCTCAAGGCCACCACCAGGGCGGCCAGTTGTGCCCTCCAGTTTATGCGCTGTCAACCCGCTGTGCCGCTGTGAGTGGCCGCCAGAGCCAGGTGACCTGCTGCGCGCGCCAGGCACCACCGTGAAGCGCGCATCTGCTTGGTGAGCCGGCGGCGATGATGGGGACGAGGACCGTTGAGTTGGCGGCATCATCGGGCACAATGGCCATCAGGGGCGGTAACGGGCACAAACAAGAGGGCATGATGACCCTTTGACCTGGCTGCTACGTAGCATCTCCTCGTGTCTGTCACGCAAAGTCGATTCCCTCATGGCCATCATGGGCCCATCTGCCTGGGCCAGGAGGAGCCTGCGGGCTGGACCAGGCTGGCCTCGTCCGATCTGCGCGGCATCTATCCGTGGTCATGGTCATCCTATCCCATGATCTCGGTCGTGCGCATATCAGGATGCCCAGTCGTCAGACTGGAGACTGGGAAATAGACTCGACTGGTCTGGATTGCTTGACTCGAAGTATGCCGTTCCCTCGGGAGGACCCCAGGTCAGGCGCAGCAGACGGCGACCACCCAGCTGTCGGCCTTGTCGGGGCATTTCAATGGTAGGTTTCGCGAAGAGAGGCGAGGTGCAGTGCTGAGGATGATGACAGGCGAAACCTGGGGGCTCCCGTCGTCACGGGGTCATCTGGGAGCCCAGCTGCTGGGCTACTTTTGCCAACCACTGACCACTGCTGGCCGGGGGGGTTATAGCGCAGTCACTTCTCCCCCCCGGAACCGTCCAGGTCGTCACTGGTGAATGTGCGGCATCAATTCGTCCACAGGGCCTGGCCGGATACTGGCATTGGGGGCAGTGAGGAGCGAAGCCCTGGAACTGGAGTCGGTGATGGACGCGGAAAGCCAATTGATTGAAGCCGGCGAGAGATCAAACGATTAGACACGAACGGGTGGCATGACGAAAGTCAAAGCGATTCATCTACTTCGTAATCCCGTCCATCCGCGACATCCATCCATCCATCCCCAGGCTTCCCATGCTTCCCATCCCTTCCTATCCCTCCCGCCTCATCTTTCATCCCCCTCCGATGTTCGCCCGTCAATCGCCATCACGAGGTCTGCGGGCCAGATAAACGCGAGGCGAGATTGCCCAAGAGCCAGCGGCCAGCGGCCCACTAATCCGCCGGCGTCGGGGCCCTCGGGGACGGTTGGGAGACTCCCCGGGAATTTCCCCGGGAGGCAATGTGGGGGGCGCGGGCTTGGGGGTTCACCTCAGGGCCTCAGGGCCTGAAGGCCGCCCGTGCCTGGTGGTGCCCAATTGTTCGAGGCTCTGCCCGTGGAGCGAGCCCGCAATGGAACCGTTTTGGAGAGGGGCCAGCTTGCCAGCCTCGTGATTGACAGGACGTTCCAGAATGGGCTGACGGAGCTGCATTCTTGCCCTATTAGGCACAGCGCACTCGGCCACTGGAAGGGCACTCCGAGCTGCGCCAAACCCATTGGGGTAGTAAGCTAAACGGTTCGGATCTAATGGGCGGATGGGGGTGGGAGCTGCCAGGGGAACTGATCCGCAAGCGTCGCGGGAATTGGGAAACGGACGCCAGGAGGGGGAACCGCCACATGACAGGCGCGAATCTGTCGGAGGAACTGAGTGGCGGGGTGCTTGACTACACCGAAAAGGGTAGCCTACGAATGCCCCATTGAAGCTTAGCGAGGCGACTAGGATCTAGACCACATGGGGTACCATGGGTCCCCGCCGGACGCAGAGCACGCGGCCACAGTAACTGCCCTCTTAGGACAAGCGGGGACTGGAGCTGGTCAGCAGGCAAGGCCAAATTCGCCGCCCCCTCTCTGGTACCTCGAGCCTGTGCTGTTGTCTCCCCCTGGGAGACACCCCGGTCCCTGTCGCCGTGGACGCCGGTACACGCTGGGTCTTAAAGCTGGGAGCCGAACCCTGGCGCGCGCTCCCTGGAATCGCGGGTCTGGCTGGCGTCACAAGGGAGCCCTGAGCGAACGCAGCAGCCCAGAGCAGCTTCTCGCTCAGCGCTGGCCCGCCACGATTAGTTCACGCCCTGCCGGCACCCCTACGGGTACACCCCACTCGGGCAGTCATTCAGTCACTCAGCACTGAGTGCCTCCGTCCCTCTGTCACTCTTGTCACTCTCTCCACTGGCACTCGCCCACTTAAACACCCCACCCCAGAGTTGCGCCAGCTGCGCCAGTGCTAAGCGTCCTCCGGCACGCACTCCAGCTCACTCCAGCGCCCATCCCAGCTGCTCGCGGCGGTACCTCCGTGGGGTACTTGGTGACCTGCCGTCCCCCAGCCAGGTACGTACCTGAAGCCCCCCCGTGTCGCTGCCACACCCCCATCCCCCAGACCCCCGGCGTGTGCGAGGGCGTGGGCGTGTGCGTGTCCTTGCGCTGGGAAGGTACATTACATCGTACACACCGCGACTCCCTTCCCCCATCCGTCCCTCTCCCGCCTGCTGGCTCTCACCCACAAACCGCAAACTAGAATATCTAACAAGTCTCTCCCCCAGACTCTTGTCCGCCCTTCTGGTTCCCGCTTCCCACAACAACACCAACACTCCCCGCGACTGCGACTGCCACCATCAACTCCAAACTCCCATCTCCAACTCCCATCTGCATCTGCACTCCGCCCTCGCATGCATCATACACCACTGTCTCCATGACCGCTACCAGCATCTATCCCGGCATCCTCTCCCGCATCTCTCTCTGCCGTCGTCTACAGTAACACCCTCCACTCCTCGACGACCTCACGGCTTTTCGCGACTTGAGCATCGTCACTTGACTCAGATCTCCGTCATCTGCGCAATCACTTTCCTCTCACCCGAATCTCACACCCTGGCGCTTTGTCGGCCACCACCACGATAACCTTTTCGTGCCGTCCGACGACTGGATTCCACATCGAACTCTATCACCTACTAAACCCTCCACCCCACGACGCCTACTCGAGTCCCACCTTCACCTCTCTCTCCTCCACGACACCTGTTCGAGGCAATCGGCAGGCTTACACACACGCAATGCCCTATCGTCTGGATACGCACGTTTTAACTGTGGACGCGAACGTCATCCACAAGGTCGACACTGGCAATCCCGCCAACCTGTATAGCATGTGGACTGGTAAGTGATTTTCTCGGCAGCTGTTGCCACCTGCCCTCGACGCTGACCAACAAAAACAGTCTTCTCTCGATGCGCAGATTCCGTCGAACAAGGCCGAAGACTAGAGAATCTTAGCTGGCGACTTTGGCAACGCGAGACCTTCGTTGTTCCCAACGACCGCAAGAACTCCTCCACAAACACCACACCCGCCACTCTTCCCCAGAACATCCCCTCCGACTTCAGGATACCCGATCTTCCCCAGCTGTCCGGCAGCGTCGAGTCTCTTGCCGACGAGGAGGCTGTTGACTTCACTTCAGTCTCAGCACCTCTGGAAATCATCCGCCCTCGGATACGTCGCCAAGATTCGTGCACCAGCAGTAGAAGCAAGCGAGAACGCCATATCAGCTCCGACGACTTCGAGAAGATGATCGTCTCCATTGTCAAGGACAAGGGTCCTCTGTCGGCCCCGCCCACCATTTCCCCTGCCGCCGCTCCCCAGAAGGAGTCCTTGCCTGCACCGGCCGCCTTCGAGCGATCCGGTTCTACTACCACCGAGTCACAGTCGCCTACCAAATCCATCAGCGACCATTCAGAAGCGTCCCAAGACCTTTCTATCATGACACCTTCGCGCACCACCGTGGTTCGCGGTTTCTCGCCATCCCAGGTGCCCGTTCCTCGAACTATCCCCAGCGCTGCCCAGTGCTCCGCCACCGACATGATCCCCGAACCTACTTCCTCCCCTGCCCCTAAGCCCGTGCAGTCTAAGAAGCAGCCGGCCAAGTTCGCTCTGGGTGCAGCATCTTTCTCTTCAACTGAACAAGACCAAAGTGTCGACAACCGCCAGCCCATTATCCCCATCGTCAAGAAGCCCATGTTCACCATTGGCGGCTCCTCCGAGGAGGATGGCTCCCTCAAGAGCGCCCTCGCCTCTTCACGACCCAGCTCGCTACTCGCCCACAAGAAGAAGCAGGCTTCCTTTAGCACTAAGGTCATGACACGCACCATTGAAGATGAGGCTGCTGTCGACTCCGACACTGACTACATCGACGAGAGTGCCATCGACGACGATGACGACTCTTCGGACTGGGAGGACTCCATTGAGGACAGCGGCAAATCTAGCGTGGATGACAACCTCTTCCAACGAGTCGACTCCAAAGCCAACCTGACGTCCAGGCGGTCACTCATTACTCTCATGCTAGCGCAGAACGACCGCATTGACCGAGCCCGGAATCTGGGCAACCACGCTTCGCAATCCACATCGGCCATTCCTCGGTCCCGCATGGCTCCCAACGGCCCCTCCCTCGGAGGCTCTCCCAACGACTCAGACGAGGCGCCGTTGATGATGAAGGGCATGCGCCATCCCACCCTCAAGCCTATCCATGAGATCCCTCGATCAAGCGCCCAGCCAATCATGAGCCACGCCGGCCATGGACAAGGCCAGGCGGCTCTGTCGCCGCGCACAACGCGCCGCAACATGCTCGCAACTGAGCTGACTGAGTCGCTCCGTCGTCACCTACTCTGGGAGCGCCAGCAAAAGTCGTCGACGGCCAATGCGGTCCTTAAGCGACGACACACCTCGCACGATGTGGCCAACCTCAAGCAGTACCCTGAGAAAGCCTGCATCAAGAACAGCGAGGACGTCAACGCCAGCAGCTGGAACCAATACTTCTCCAAGGAGGCCAGCAATGGATACCACTCCAAGGGCTGGTAAAGAACAACACAATACTATTACATGATGATACCCCCGGACAGCAATCACACGCATATCGACAGCTTATACCCCTTCGCGGAACTCATTTGGCACGGCCTCTGGTGAGGCCTGCCGTGTACATTTGGGCGGCGCACGAGACGGCATCACACGAAGCATTAAGCGTTTTCTTCAGCTGCATTTTGCGGCCCTTTACGAAATCCCCATAATCAGACAGGTGGTCTACGAGGCCTCCGTTGTCTGACATCTGATGCGAGCCGGTTTTCACTTTTCCACCGGTCTCTTGATTTGTTTTTTGCACTCATGGCGGCGTTACCCACGTATGATACCATGGTCTCATCACTCGGCCTCTACTGGCCCGGATCATTTCACGTGCGATTTGATTTTTCTTTTTCATCAGTTATCACAAGCTCAGGGCAATGGTAGTGTGTACTCTAGTGACGACGAAGACGCGAAGACCGAGGGCAACCTTGGGAGGGAACGCAAGGGAGGGGCTGCGGAGCATGGCTCCAGTACTATGGAGCCGTTACTGAATTTTTGCACATCGGAGCGAAGATGAAGGAGCAAAGCGGGGAGGACAAAAGTGGAGAGAGGCCGAGAAAAGCACCAAGATGGGAGGACTCGAAGAAGAGAGGCCGGAGGCAGTTCTTCCAAAAGAAACTAAAAACGAGCAGTCCATAAAAAAATCGCAAAAAGGCGAACGTCCATGAAAAGAGCTTTTTCAAAAACATGAATAAAATTCAACGTTAGAGATACAAACAAGGCCGTCTCCGTATGCAGTGACTGTAATGACTAACTTAAGTTACGTGTTGAGCTTATGCTATTTTAGACGATGAGCTGGTGGTGATGATGACTTTCTGGCAGCGGTACGACTGGGCGATGATGACGTGCATGGACGGATGGCTGAAGGCTACTTACTGGGTAGGAGTCATGGCTCTAGGGACTTCAGAGCGCAAGGGTGCCTTGGAGGCCCGTAAATCAGCTCCAAGCGACGAAGTTTACGAATCCGATACTTGTGGTGCGCTTGACAGAGAGTTTTTAGAAATCTGCAGGTTGAGGAATCCCTGACATGTTGGTCTGGATTGTTACATCTCCACCGCCGCCAGCACACACGGGCTGCGGAGTCCCATCCATCCATCCTTTTGTTGTTGAGTCACTCGCTCAAATTTTGGTGGGCGATGGGGGGGGATTGTGTATTCGTGCCTAATAGCCAAGGTATGACTCTACGGGAGCGCATGCTGTACAGTAGTCGGGAGAGGTCACTTGCATTGGCGATGGGGAGATGGGCGCTGCAACGCAACAACGGCGTCGGCGCTGGTTGGTTGGGTTCGTCCCTAGAGGCGGCGGTGAAGCCCTTCCCCCCTGGTCGCTGTTGAGCTGCGCTGTGGAAATAGCTGGGTTTGGGTTGGACGTCTGGCGCGGGTTCGTGGAGAAATACCGGCGGGCATGTATCTATCTGTGGGAACTGGACTGGATGGGATGGGATGGGATGCAATGTGTTAAGTTAATAAGCTGAGAGTTTCCCTAGGAGATCTGTCTGGCGAACGAGACGAGACCAGACGAGATGATGACAGGACGGGTTCCACGGGGTCACAGGGGCCTGAGGATCCGATGGAGACGCTCATGGAGCGCTGACATAACTGTTCATCTTCTTATTAACGTTGCTGGTCTCACGGAGGCTGTCGCTGACACGGCCCCGGCGATACGGTGGACCTGATTGGATCGCATCGTTCGTCGCATCGCAGGGTCCATCCATCGCATAGCCCAGCCCATCGCATCTCGGCATCGACATTGCATCCAAGGTGGCCCTCCTCCATCCGTCGGCTTAATACTGACTTGTCACGGCAGAGTGCCCGCCTCGTTGGCTCGGGCAGAATATGGATTCCTCCTGTCTTTCAGGGGGTGGTCAGTGGCACCTGAGTGCGGCGCAGGACGAAACAAAGCCACCGCCCGCCATAGGACTTGGTCACGGGGGGCTTGACGCGCGGGGCCTGTGGCTTGCCCCCGTGCCTGGACAGCGCACAGCCTCGCCATCACGGACCGACGGGCGCCGGCGCGGCGTCTTGGGGCGGGAACCACGGCGGAGACGCCTCGATCGGAGGAGCCGTGAGGTGAGAGCCACTCTGGGTCTGGACGCAGACGCGGCAAAAAGAATACAGTGGATGAGCGCGCGGTTCTCAAGAAGATGGATCTACGAGTCCCTCCACAGTATTGCCACAGAAGGGCCATCAAAACTGGGGCATTCCCATGTGGTCACTGATGTCCGAGGTGGGCGGCGAGTTTGTCGTTCGCCGTCCGGAGTCTCGCCAGACGGGGCCTCGTTCGTCCCGGCACTGACCTTTGCGGCGCAAGTCATAGGCCCCCTATCGGAGCGAGGAAAAACTCTCACTCCCTCGCTGTCTCACATGCTACTACGGGCAAGGCTGGGCTGAAGAGGCGGTTATGGATCGTGAGCAAGACATTGCGGAGCCGCACTGAACCGGGGGCGTGTGGCGCCTCTTGGGTTTCTCCTGCTCGAACTTTGGGACCCTTGGCTCGGGTTTCCCCACACGCCCATTCGGCCCCCTGCGTGAGGGAGGAGAAGGAGAGGAGGAGGCAGAAGAGGATGAAGACTATCACGTGTGGCTTGGACTGGTCGCAATGATCAATGATGTCGGCGTTGATTGTTGAACCGTAGGATTCACTAAAATGATGGGGGTAGACGAGCCAAGAACGTGAGCAATGACACCAACGACCCTGCCTGCCGGGACAAGTGGGACTAACTGGGCATTTACCCATTTTGCTTTCTTTTTTGGCTCTCGAATTAATTGGATTTTAATATCGAATATCACATTCGTTCGGGGGGCAGGCCGTCTTGTTGCCCCAAAAAGAATTAGCGGCGAGAAAACGACGCCTCGCCGCTTTGGGCTTGTCTGGGGAAACCTGCATCGCCCTGTTCCCTAGACGGGTAGGTCAAACCAAGTCCCGCCCGCCGCAGGACCCTTGGGGCAAGTATGTCGGTAAGGGCGCAGGCTGCATTAACACTCGCATGCATCAATGCGTTTTGCAAAGAACGGTCAACGGGAGATTTAAGATGGGTGCGTCTACGGCGTCTACGTCGAAAAATGCTCAAAGGACCGGAAGGCAAGAACAAACGGTTCGCATTCCCTCTTCCTTCCGTTTTCTCCCCCCTTCCCGCAAAAACCTGGTCAATGCTGATGACCTTGAGCTGTGCGCCCCCCCGTGAGGTACTTGCGGAGTCGTCCCCGCGGCGGCGTTTGCGTGTGACCTTTTTTCTGGCGGGGGCATGTCCATTTGTCTTTGCTTTTTTTGTGCCCTTTTTGCTTTTCCGAGTGCTTTTTTCCTGGTCCCGGGATCGAGGAGCAGAAAGGAAAATAATGGCACATGCCCAGGGGAGGGGGTGGGGGTAGAGGGGGTGGGGGTAGAGGGGGTGTGCGTGTCCCTGAGGGGAAGTTTTGGCGCGGTCACTTCTTTTCTCGTATTTGCTTTTTATTTTCATCCAAGTGCCCTTTTACATTCATTAATGTTTTTTTA